>KZ301972.1:456248-584571 GCA_002554575.1 Amanita thiersii Skay4041
AATGAGTCCAACAACGGCAATGGCAATGGATCCAACAGCAACAATGGCAATGAGTCCAACGGCAACAATGGCAATGGGTCCAACGGCAATGAGTCTAACAACGGCAATGGCAATGGGTCCAACGGCAATGAGTCCAACGGCAATGGCAACAATGGTAATGGATCCAACGGCAATGAATCCAATGGCAATGAATCCAACGGCAATGGCAATGGATTCAACAACGGTAATGGGTCTAACGGCAATGGCAACAATGGGTCCAACAACGGCAATGGGAACAGTTCCAACAATGGCAATGGGTCTAACGGCAACAGTTCTAACAACGGTAGTAGCAATGGGTCCAACAACAGTAATGGTAACGGCAATGGAAGAAATAATAATGGGTCTTCGAGATCCACGACTACCAGCGGTCCTCGAGTTAATCTCAAGCTTGCCGGGAGTAGCTCGAATGACTCATCTAGAGGCTCTGATTCTAGCAGCTCTGCGTCTAGTAATACCAATAACCGGGCCGCATCCAGAAGCAATGCAAATGCCGTTGTACGTGGCAAAACTCTGGATTCTTGCTAGTACTTAAGTCATCCATAGTGACGGAGCCGCTATTGATGAGATAGGAGCTTGTTTAGATTCATTCGTGGATTAGTATCAGTAGTTTAAACTGATTATTTAATTCGATCATTTCTATCGCTAATTGTGGATAACTATTGTCTATGAAGGAATGAATAGTGCCTGACAATTCATGATGGGTACAGGCATGTTTGTTATGTTTGATGGAACTTTGATTTTACACATACACAACTGATTCTTGAGCCTAGTATACGCATTGGCTTGTCTCCTTTGCTCAACAACTTTATGTACTAGAAAATAAAAATCGTCTGCTTCTCATATTGATAAACATGCACAAATAAGTCATACCTATAGTAGTGTCGCGTTCAGTGGCATTTGACGGCGAAATGGCAACACACTTGACCGTCCTCCCTGTTGGTAAGTGCATGAGTCCTTATCTACTATTCTTACCCTATTCTACAGATTTATTGCATGGGTGGAGCACTCAAATTGATCTCACCAGCTTTCTTCTGCTCCCACATCCCAGAACAGGTACGTCACCGTGTCATTACCAAAAACATCTTCTGAAGCGATTAGGCATTCCTTGCCTCTTCTACGCCATCAGAAATACCAAAACACAAAGTCAAAGTATCTTAGAAGTACATTCGGTGGAACCGACAGATGGACGATCCTGGTTCTTGGGCGAAGAGGTCATCACTGGTCAGTCAAAGTACGATGAGCTTGTGACCACAAGCGTGTTAACGCGCATTCTAGACGGAAGGCTTCTTATCTTTACGCCTGTTGATCCAGTGTTTCTACTTCTTCCGATATTGCAAGCCACAAACCCTGTCTGTCTGCACCCATCTGGTTTTGCATGAATTCTAACTGTTTCTTAGCTAGAAGGCATCGAGAGTCATTTCCGCCCTGCAGCCGACATCTTTGACGAGGCTTCTAGTAAATTGTTTGGAGGTTCACCAGCACCTAGCGATGTATCCACTCAAGTCCTACAGAGAGATATTTTACAATTTAGTTCGCTGGACTCTGTGAGGCAGTCACTTCATCATGTTTGTGATGTGAAAGGTAATCACTACCGCCTTTATCTGGTGCTTGCTTACCATCCTATGTCAGCGGTTGCCCAAGATGTCGTGGTTTATAGATACAGCTCAATCAAAGTAATAGAATATTTAAAGAAAAAAGTTTCACAGCTCATGGACTCGAATGCCATTGACGACTCCAAAGTAATGTTTCGAAGCTTGGCGAAGAACGGCCTTATGGACGACGGTAACGAGAAGCTACTAGAAGGTTAGCATCGGTTTGTTATCTTTCTGAGGTTGATGGAACTGGCTCCAGTTGGTCGGATCCGAGCTGCCTGTGATCTCCTCTCTCAATACTTGCCGACAAATCTCAGAGATACTTTATTGGCGACCTATGAGTACGTTACTCGTTACCCAACGGATATCTGACTAACAATCCTCCAAGCTTTTCTGATTTGGACGCTTTCTTGAAAAAGACACTAGAGCAAGCACTCTCAGTAATTGCGGACAAAAAACCCACCAAGCAGGTCTTGAAAAGTACTGGAGACAAAAAGCGAAAGGGAAAAGCTTCCCATGGCGTAGAGCAGCTAAAAAAAGTTAATGTCAATGGAATGGCAAAGCTTTCTGCATTTTTCAAGAAAGCTTAGAAGCCGCTCGGAAGCGTATAGCTTGTGAGGCTTGTACAATATTGTGACTTATGTTATATACCTATCCAGTTTAAGACTCCGCACCTGTGTTCCGTTAAAAGCCACCGCATACTGTGGATGAATCATCTTCGTACAACATGCCTTGTTCCTGTTCTGTCACTTCTAATCCCTACGTCGACAAAGCTACTCAAACAGATTCCGAATGTAGCCTCTTTGCTTCACCAAAACTCTCACCATGGACTTTTTCAGAATCAGTGGGCTCAAATACTCAAGAATCAGCTGCGAATACTCAGAAGCTTGGCGCATATACCTACTTGAGAGTCCAGGATTCCACTTTGGACATCGAAACTAGCCCTACCCAATCAACTTTGACAACTCGACAAAGATATCCACAGTTACCTTGTAATCGACCATTTCATCTTAGATCATCAATCAAACGTGTACTTTCACTCCCCGAAGATCAAATTATTGTAGAGTCCAATGAGACACCTCATCGTGTGTTCTCTATGCCAGCACGTCTCACGACGTTGAGCCCAAACACCTCAAGTAGCTTTTCATCCGCAGAAGTTAGTTCGAATTCCTTAGATTCTCCTGTGTCAAAACTCAGCAATGCAAAAAACCCATGCGAACATTCGTACCGCCGCTCTGATGTTCCATCGACTCCTTCGCCTCCTTCTTCTCCAGAATCCATTATGATCATTGGCAATGATACACAGCTACCCCGGACTTTTTTGCGATCCAGCAATTTTTATAAGCAAGCGGTCAATGACAGTGGTAGTAGGTTTTTTCTCTTTGGTGTCGTTTACGTTTATATTGTCTACAATGAGGCTGGATCCCGTGGGCGAGTTCACCGCCCAGGCCCATACCTGCGCTGCATGGCCCTTCATCACTCCCTTATGCTCGTTGCCCTTCGTAAGTTGGTGGTATTGTTAATTCCTGCGCTATATTGAACAAGTATCAGAGGCGCGGAAGGAACAATCATTGAGGGTGAAGATCTTTCTAATATGATATGGGGCCTCAACCTCGACGAGTCTCAATCACGGGCTCAAAGCCATCAGACTTCTGTAAAAGCTATCGCTCACTCTGGACCATCAAAGCTCTCGTCTATCTCTAGCTTTGAACCTTTAGAGCATGGCCCTATTGACCTGTCGAATCTCTTTCCTTCAAATAAGGATCATTCAATATACCCCACACAGACAGCACCAATGACGCAGAATATTTCAAGCAAACTAATGAAGATCACGCACCGGAATCACTATGTCAGTTCCAGCCGACCAGCAGAACAAGAACAGATGGAACATCCGAAACAAGAATGGCATAGGGGCTTGGGTTTTAATTGGCAAGAGACAATCGAACTGCCACCTCCAAAGGGCCATAGCGTTCATTCGGAACAAGGCTACTGCAACTTGAAACCTTCTGCGGCCTCCTTTGTTCCTTCGACTCAGTTACCTCACCGCTCAGTCCCGCGTGTCGTTGTAGAACCTCGATTTTCAGATTATGCTCAGAATTTGTGGACACCGGAGATTCATCGTCATGCTAGGAATCTTGTACCGACTCCCTATGTTTCAACGCCTCTAAACTCCCCATGTCCTTGGTCTCCTTACGTGGCAATCCAATCTGACTCTGACTCAGCATCACCTCAGACACCCTTCTACCAGGCTTCTGACGATAAACAATTGATAGTTTCATGCTTTTCTCCAGCAAGTGACTATGTCGATGACATGAGTAACTGGGTTACTAATCAAATAGGAACTGAATCGCCAGTGGCATTAACACTTGTTGAAAAGCAACCTGGCTTTGATCTGTCGCAACTTGAGAAAAATCCTGAATATAACGTGAACCGTGCAGATAATTTTATTGATACGCAATTACCATCCTCAAGGCTCCATTTACTCGACAGCTACCGCGAGATGTCTCGTTTCTCCAATCAACACCAAGAACAGAAATGTGTGATCACAACAGAAAAGCGCTTTCGCGGCATCTCACAACAGCCGCGCTCAATACCTCTTGCTCGTCTTATACAACGTCGCCTATCTTCGGTGACAGAGGAGGATTTGACGTCGTTTCTTGAAGACAAGATATCACCTGAATCTCTGCGGTACAATCGGGAAAGTGAATCAAACCATTTGGTAATCAACCAAGCAACGGTATTGGACTGCAAGAGAATATTAAGCCCTGTTGATAGCACTTTGAATCCCCAAACATTAAAAGAACCAGAAGAAGGCCAAAAAAGTATTGATTCAAATTTTCAATGTATAATCAGTCCTGTAGTGAAGCTTCCTCCAGGAAACATCTGTGACACAGCTGGCAATTCGCATATGGAATCAATGAACACTGCGTATAAACAAGACAAAGGACAACGGAAGCACTCAGTCACATCTGGTATCAAAATTAGGTCTCGAATTCGAACACAAAGCAAAAATTCTCCATCAACTAAGCCTTAAACTTGATGGACTTTACTTGATCACCCTATCTCAATCGACAAGTTCGTTACCTATACGTGCACAGTAGCTATTTTAAACAGAAGTTGTATTTTATTGTCAGCGGTATGTAAAACATAGCACTCTGACTTCTAGATGCGGCACATGTGTCACAAGAATATCATGCATTTTACGCCTTGACGAAAAGATCGGTGAACTTGTCGACAGGCATCTTGGATAATGAAGCAGCATCGGATACAGCGTCAAGAATCCTTTACAAATTTGAGTGTATGGTTTTGAAAGGCAGTGGATATACGGCTTACTTCTTTTGGTGGGCGTTATCATAATGGTGGGAGATATGCCTAGAAACGAATAACTTATTGAATCTATCAAAGTAGCATGCAATGAATACATACCTCTTGAACTTGTTAATCAATAATGGTGTTCCTTCTGCTCTCCTGCGCTTGTGACCAACAGGGTACTCAATCTCAACTTCGTCCAGCACAGTACCGTCATTCAGCTCAACCAAGAGTGCGTTTCCAATGGAACGTTTTTCAGGCTCGTGGTACTCAGTACTAAAGCGCTTGTCTTCGACACAGTAAATCTTAGCACGAAGAGCATCGATGCGGGGATCAGCAGCAGCAGAGTCAGTGCTTTATTGGTATATGAACAAGGGTGAAAATATTCGGAGTAGATGCGTTACGTACTAGCTTTCTGAAGTGAGTTCTCCGAAGATCAAAGGATAGGCAACCATGTAGTTGATTGCATGGCTGATAAGATGTTAGCTATGTCACAGAGAGATAAGGAAATATACCAACTCCCGGTCGGCAAAGTTGTCAAGAGGTCCTTGCTTATCAATGATTCGGACAGCAGCTTCCTGGGTGCGGATTCTGACGCTCTTGATATCATCAGAAGTCTTTCCAAGCTCCTTCAATTTATTGTGAAGAATATGAGCTGCTTCAACGGCAGTCTGAGCATGGAACTCGGCAGGGTATGAGATCTTGAAGAGTACATTCTCCATGATATATGATCCATATTCCCGTTGGAATTCAAATGGCTTGCCCTAAGAGCGAAGGTCGGCGTATTGCATCCAAAAGTTTAGTATAGGTGCGCACCTTGAAGAGGACATCGTAGAAGCCCCACTTGCTAGCAGTTAAGACAGAAGGTAATCCCTTCTCTCCATGTTTCACCATCAAGGCAAGATTCACAGCACGGGAGCAGGCATCACCGGCTGCCCAGGCCTTACGAGGTCCGGTGTTGGGGGCGTGCCTATAAGTCCTAAGGGACTGACCATCGACCCAAGCTTGCGAAATGGCATCAATGGTTTGGTCCCGGTTGAGGCCCAGGAGCTTCGAGACAACAGCAGTAGAAGCCACCTTGACCAGTACCACATGGTCAAGACCAACTCTGTTGAATGAGTTTAGAAGGGCAATGCAACCCTGGATCTCATGAGCTTTTATCATAGACTCCAAGATCTCGCGAACTGTCAAGGGCTGTCCTTGACGTGCAAGGTGGTCCGCAACAGCCAAAATGGCTCCAAGGTTGTCAGAAGGGTGTCCCCCTACCAGCAGGTCAGCGAACAAATAAATATGCGAAAGATAGACCGACATTCTGCAGCAAGGAAACAATCGTTGAAGTCCAACCACCGGATAGCAGCGCCAATGTTGAAAGCACCACGGACGGGATCAAGTTGATACGGAGTACCAGGAACGCGAGTGCCTAGCAAGCATTTGAATGAGTCGTGGTGACAAAGTAGAGTCAAGATATAAATACCGTTGGGTACAACTGTCCCTTCAACGACGGGACCAAGATGCTGGGTACATTCTGGGAATCGCAGAGCTTCCAAACCACAGCCGATAGTGTCAATCAAGCAAAGTCTTGCAGTTTCAAAGGCAAGCTCCGAATCAATTCGATAGTTGTGAACGTAGTCTGCGATGTCCTGGAGGACCTTGTCAGCTTCTGGGCGAATAGTAGACTCTCCAGCGTATTGATGGGACATGGCACGAGTAAAAAGAGTTGGAAGTCCTAAAGCAGAAGATGCTATCGATGACCGGATTGCCGTTCCGGTGTGTCTCGTCGACTGAGTTGATGACGGTGAGACAAAGGTACGAAGAGAACCAGCACTAATAGGTTGGTTCAAACGCTGAATTCTGCAAGTCCTGAGTCCTGCACGCGTCAAAGTCGATAACATATCCCCTTGCTAAAGTCACAGAGAGTTCAATGCCGAAGAAAAATTGATAGTGTATACTCTGCTCTCGCTCTTTTATGGATTTGACGGCGACTACCGCGTGAGAATCCGGATCATGCACATCCACGTGCCTTTTACTATCCCTGTTTGCCGACAGTCACCGAAATAAACAGACCAGCCGATCCATGACTCGTTAATAAATGGTTTCAGACAACGATTACGACCGTGACGATGAAATTGATCCTACAGAGTTTTCTGTAGTCAAGAAGCGAAGACTGAATGGCGCCTGCGATGCCTGTCGAAGGAAGAAAGGTGATTCATTCATCGTTTATCTTCCACATTATCGCTTAATTGCTGTAATACTCTCCAGTACGGTGTAAGTCAAGTCTATTACTATGCTTTCGTTTGTGTGGTGATTGAGAGCGCTGCTGCACAGGTGATAGCGCCGTCATGCCGGGCAACAAGTGCTCCAATTGTATTGCTTCGTCTATAGAGTGCACTCATACTCCACGTCGAACGAAGGTATGTGTTTCCGTTTCCTAAATCTGTCTTGGCTTTAAACACATGTTGCCAGGCTCAAGAACGAGAGTCCAACAGGGAGTACGCATGACTGTTTGATCAATATAAGGAATCCGTTCATGACTGCCCATCTAGCTCATATATTCGCGCTTTGGAAGAACGTCTAAACAATCTTGAACAGTTATTGCGCCTTGTGAGACGCTTCTGTTGAAAATGATTTCTTAGTAACCTTAGGACAGCCACGTCAACCTGAAACTGAATCAGCACTACCAACCAGCCCTGTCAGAGGAGACAGGACGCGGGCTATATCCGATTATTCTGCCCTCAAGTCTCCCTCACCACACACCTTGCCACTGTCCCATAACTCGCCTGCCTCTGATCCTGATGCTTACTCTGAAGGTGATACAACTGAAGCGGACGACCTCGCTCATGTTGCTTTGGCGGAACATCTTCGCAACATGTCTGTCCAAGCCATTGAAGACAGATTCTTTGGTCAATCCAGGTAATCTTGCTTGCCTTACTCCCATAGCACTTTCCTAATCTCCAATCACAGTACATTTATGTTCATCAAGCATGCATCTGTGGTGAAACAAAAAATTACTGGCGACGATAAGACCTTACTTGGTCCGGGCTTTCGTCGACCTATATATTGGGACATACGACCTGTAAGCACATCAACTAACATCCATTATATGACTCACAGATTCCCAGTGGGAGCGTGTATACGCTGACAATGCACATGCATCCAACTTTGTCTACCCCGATCTTGACCTTATCTATCATTTGATGCACCTCTATTTTGATCATGTTAATATTTATTTCCCTCTTCTTCACAGACCTACTTTTCAGCAGCTTGTAAGCGAAGGCCTTCATTTACGAGACACTTCGTTTGGTGCCACACTTCTGATGGTGTGTGCAGTAGCTTCCCGTTACTCCGATGACCCCCAGGTTATACTTCCAGAGGATGCTCCTTCGCGCCTCTCTGCCGGATGGAAATTTTTTGAACAGGTTCCAGTGCTACGCAATTACTTTATTGATAAAATAACACTTTATGATGTTCAATACTATTGTGTCAGTATCAATTTCTTTCATCAAAAGTCACAGCTGAACTTGTTGTACCAGCTTGCGGTGATATATGTACTCGGATCGGGAATACCCCATGCAGCTTGGAATGTCCTTGGACTTGGAATCCGCTTTGCACAAGAACGTGGGATGCACCGGCGAAGAGGTGCAGGACAGAGTGTCTCAGTTGAAGACGAGTTGTCGAAGAGAGCATTTTGGTTCGTTATGCGTGTGATAACACGGTTGCAGAAATTGAACATGCTTTTAGGTGTCTGGTTTCCATGGATCGAATGATGAGCACCTTCTCTGGCCGACCATGTGCCATTCAAGAAGAGGAGTAAGACTTATTCAATCTTTGTTTCCAAACATGTGTCTAAATTCAAGTTAAAGCTTCGATATTGACCTCCCTACCGAGTGTGACGACGAGTACTGGGAGATACATGACACGATAGTCACTTTCAGGCAACCTAAAGGAAGACCGTCACGAGTTTCAGCCTTTGTTGCACAGTTGAAATTGTGTGAAATACTTGCTTTTGCACTTCGAACACTATATTCGACCAAGAAATCCAAGATACTGTCCGGGCTTGTCGGAAGTCAGTGGGAGCAACGCATCGTCGGTGAACTTGATTCGGCCATGAATAATTGGAAGGATTCACTCCCTGAACATCGTATGTCATCCCCACCGACATTTATCATTGACCAACGTGACCCTTCCTATATAGTCACCTGGGATCCGTATCGTGAAGAGCGAACATTTTTCGAACAATCTGCTACTCTACACGGATTTTTCTATCAAATTCAAATTCAGATCCACCGGCCATTTTTGCAAAAATCTTCCCCACTCTCACTAGCATCTCTCACCATATGTACCAACGCCGCTAGATCGTGTAGCCATCTACTAGATGCTCTTGGAAAAAAGTCTTTGGCGCCCTTTCCACATAGCTTGGTAAGGATCGTCCAACGCTGCCAATTATTGTTAGCTAACTATGGGGGTAGATGGGAGCGTTCGTATCTGGCGTAGTACTGTTGCTTAATATCTGGGGTGGTAGCAAAGCGGGTGTCGCTGCCGCTCCGCAAAAGGGACTTGCCGACTTAGAGAAATGTATGTATATCTTGAAGCTGTCCGAGGCCAGGTAAGTGCATGATATAAGAATTCATGATACCTCTATTCACCCTCAGTTAGGTGGCATGTCGCAGGCCGCTTGTGGTAAGCTACGCTATGGAATTTTCAGCCACAAATTAACCTGCTGACTCCACGTATAAGGGACATGCTCAAGGAATTGGCGACAATGCGCCATGATATGATCCCCTCAGATTTGCCGTCGAACAAGAGACAGCGCGATAGTCAAGAGCACTGTGAGAAAACTCGCATTCCGACCAACATTCAACAACCTCATGGCACAGTTGTTGAGCCACAGATGTCTGGTAATTTCGAGGTGGCGTCACAAAGCTTGGACCCCTCAGTTTGGACACATCACACGCCGCTGCAGATGCCAGAGGCGGTACGTCCTTCTTCTGATGGTCTATTGATCGCGCCTCATAGTTACTAGTTCGGCGACCCAAATTTCTTCTCTCCTCAAGAATGGTCACCTCCGATAGCTACCAAGCAAGCAGACCGAGGACCACAAGTGTTCGGGAGCACCGCTGTACAAACAACCCCTATGATGGCCACAACCGAGTCGCCGTCTCTACGAGATATAAACGACGACACAATGTCAATGTGGTTTAGTGTTCCTGCAAGTTTCAAGTGAGTGCCGCATACAAATGGTTCCCGAGTTTTCGAGTGACGATGATTGTAGTGTAAATGACTGGCAGACGTTCATTTCCGAACTATATAATCCAATGTCAGGGGGTTCCTACTCTTAGGTATTGGATCTCACTCATTATATTCTTGATGATGGCTGGGATGGCTTCTGATACGACATCGCCGCTGACTGTATAATTAGTCGTAATTTATTCGTGTATAAAACCCTCAACAAAGACCGAATAATACTAGTATGTGCCCATTACCACCTCTCTACCCTACTTGTCCAGGACTCGTCAACGCAATACCAATTTTGCATTCAGAGACTGACCCACCTCAATCCATATTACGCGAAGTTCCGACTCTGCCACCACGACCTCCAACAGTCTTGTCCGTTGCCATTCCGGTGCCGGAATCGACGGTACCAGCCATGGCGCATGCTGGGGGAAGACAAGGTTTGTCGCATGAAGGTTTGGTACAAGGGGGTTTATCTTCAACGCAGGAGTCGCTGGGACAGTCTAGCCCTTTTCGAGGCTCCTGAAATAAATATAAATATGTGGACAGCGAGGGCATAAAGTGAAACGAACATTAGCAGGGGAAGCCAGAGCGACGACATTCAAAAACAGGACGAGAGAAGAGATTTTGGCAAGGGCAAAGCGCATTTGAGCAGGTAGATGTGTGGAATAGAATGAATAGGGAATGATAGTCGTCAGCCCAAAATCTCAGCCCTTTTATACCTTTCATTGAAGTAGGAAAATAGCAAAAAAAACACTGATGTCAACGATCGTCGTTTTGATCATCGTTTCGCGTGTCGTCATTGGCGTCATAGTCACAAATGGAAACTCACTTTGGCCCGCCATCAGAACCAATCGACGTTCAAGCATTCATCCAATCTGCACAAACGCTCGAGCCAACAAATCTAGTTCCTGCTGCCGATGCCTGGCTAGCGCTGTCCCCGGAGCAGCAATGCAGTGTTTTGGCTGAATCCAGGTAGGTCCACAGACTCCCCACACCGTACCTTGCTTACAAAGTCAAACTATCCAGTGTTGCTGATCTTCGACAGTCATTATTCGATGTTTGGAATAATCCTAGAATATCCGCATATTTATTCAAAGCACACGAACAGTCACTTGTATCTCTCGACTCTGTGGCAAAACGTCCAAAAAAGAAACACAAAGCAGAATTAGCACCAGAATTAGTCACCTTGCAGAAAGACTTGGAGTCCATTAAACTCGACAGCTGGACGTGAGTTGCTTGTAGATATATGTCTCGCCATCTCTAATATCAGTTAGGTGGCATCCGAGCTCTACTCCCTTTATAAGAACTTCGCGTAATTCTGATTACAACACTCTCAAGCATGTGGTACGTGTGGACGCATATAACTACGAAATATTTTGCAAAAAACCATAATCTAGAAATTGTCAAAAAGTTCGGGCACTTCTTCGCAACCACAAGCTGTTGTTATTGCTACTGTATACGAAAAGGTGGCCTGGAACCCGAATATTATTACACGTATATCTCAACATGCTCTCTTGTCGTCTCAGACACTTGGTCAGCTGTATGACATGTTTCCGTGTACGTCAAAGGAAATGCCGCAAGAGATTGTCCGGGAGGGCAAAGTAGTTGGTTATGAATGCACTGGCGTTGCAAGCGGTTGTGTCATTTGCATAGAAGGACACGCATATGGTGATGGCAAAAGTAGTTTCGACTATGCCGAGTGAGTATGTTGATTCCAGCATGAGGAGTATAAGTAACTGTCAGGTAGCAAACTCATCAGGCAAATTGAGATGGTTCCACAAAATTCCCAAGCTATCATGAAGGCCCCAACTTCAATGTATGAAACAACATTCGAATCACTTCCCCTTCGCCTTAATGAACCATATTGGCTCTTACATGCTGGTAATTGTGAACATTTTATCGTATTAGAGCAGATAAGGTACCGCCTACGATATCGCACCCGTATGCCCCTTATTGATATGATGTTGTAGACTGAAACATTCTTCTGATCCTGTGGATGGATATCCACTAACATTGCAGATGACACCAGTGTTACTTGACCTGTGTCGGTCTTGCAGGAAAATACCAGCTGTGTGGTCAATTGTAAATGATGTTCGACTCGGTGAGAGCCCTTGTTTGATGTGTGAATCATGTCGGAGGAATCTAGGCGGCTCAGGTGAAGAAGGAGTCATCATGGTTCCGTTACCACCACATAAAGTTGGTTGGGTGCAAGAAGGGTAGTTAGTAGGTGATTTGTTTGGTTGCAGACGTTATTTGTATAGTAGCTTGAGTATCATGACCACTCCCATATCTCCGTCTGAGCTCCTCTCTTCTCTCCAAGAATACGACAACGTCCTCGCATGGGTTAACGACAATCTAGGTGTGGACCATGAATCAAACCAAACGGAGAAGGCAGATCTCATAGATCTCGACCAAAGGCTAACCCTACTCACCGCTTCACTCGATATTGCCTATGAAGATACCTCATCGCAGTTGGAGCGCGTCATTGATGAAGTCTCCAGGAGCATTCCTCGGTTGACATATGACTTGCATTTCATGAAGGATACAGCCGTGTCTCTGAAACCTATTCTTGGCGAGCTCGTTCGTAAGTCCAGAGAGGCGGTTCCTGACAGGGCATCCGACGCTCTTTCCCAACTTCGCCTTCTTGATAACGTGAAAACGCGCATGGAGGCCGTCCGAAATGTCCTCAAGGAAGCCGAAAATTGGAGCACGCTCGAGGTGGAAGTGACATCATTCTTAGCAGAGCGCAGCTATATCAAAGCAGCTGAGCGACTCTCTGAAGCTAACAAAAGTATAATCGTATTCCAGAACACACCAGAGTATGATCCACGTAGGACGCTCTTGGTTAATCTGCAGAATCAACTAGAGGCATCTCTGAGTTCGGCTCTTGTGTCTGCAATCAAGGCCCAGGACGTCAACGCTTGTAGGGATTACTATACGATATTCTCTACTATCTCTAGGGATTCAGAGTTCAGGAATTACTATTACGCATCGCGCAGAACGGCTATCCTGACAATGTGGCAAGATGCAGTGCCTTCCGACATAATTACAAATGTATCAGCTGAACCCCATTCATTGGGGGACTTTCTTTCAAAGTTCTACTCTGCATTCTCATCTCTTCTCAACCTCGAACGTGTTTCTATTCCTGCTATTTTCCCTGACCCAGCAGTTACGCTTTCGACATTCATTACTACGACCCTTTCCACCTTGCAACCAACTATGTCATATCGTCTAGCTGCTTTATCTTCACATCACGGTGATTTTGCAATTCAACCGCTCATATTTGCCTTACAGGCAACCGAGGCATTCGCTGCTGACGTTAGTAAAATGATGGAAAAGATGAGATATACTCCTGGGGCATTTGCTCCGCAAAAAACTCAAAGTCCTGACCAGGCAGAATTCCAGCCAAGACACACGCGTCGTCGATCCAGTCGCATGTCTATATCTTGGCGAAATCGACCCCCTCCCGGTGCTTCAGCGGCTGACATACCCCTACCTGTCTCCATAGCGGAGCTTGAGTGGGATCAAGAGCTATTTCAGCCCTTTCTTGAATTCCAGGTCGAGTATGGGACTCTAGAACGCCGCTTTTTGGCCAATTCTCTCAAAAAGCTTCTAAATAGCGAAAAGGACCCAATTTTTAATGTTGACTGCGCTCGCTTACTCAGAGAACAAGCCATAGACGTCTTTAGCATTGCAGAGGGCAGTTTAAGTCGCTGTGGTGCCTTTACATATGGTTATGGATCTATTGGGCTTGTGCAAGCTTTGGACAGTCTTCTTAATTCATTTCTCGATGACTGGACGATGCACGTGCAGACAGGTAAAGTCTTCACTTCATCTTCCGCCCCATCTTCCATCTCGCAAGAAGACTTTTTGGACTTGGAATACACCGTTCATGATTGGTCTTCCTTCCAGACTCTTATTCACCTCCTGGCATCCGGACATGCTTTTTACGAGCGATTTTGTCAGTTCGAGGCTAAATTACGGACGAAATTGGCAGAGTTTTCCTCCCGCTTTCGATCCGCTCGCAGTGATCCTGCCAATCTGTTGATAGCAACAACAAAGGGCGAAAGCCAGCTGCTTGAACAGTCACTCCTTAATTCGGCAGAGCTTCAAGAACTTCTTGACAGCATTGAATCTGAACCGTTACATAGCGCCTCACTCCGGTCGATGAATCATCAGAATCATATTCTTAAACAGGCATTCCAGGCAATTCTGAACTTTGCTAAAGAGTGTCAGGCGGCCTTGGAACAGGTTATCTTGTCGCCACTGAAAGGTTACCTCATGAATTATTCCTCGCTGCCTATATGGTCAACACTCGATGACCAGAAATCCAAACGTTCTACTAGTGCTCTGCATGATTTACAAATTCCTACATTCTCACTTTCTCAAAGCGAAACAGTGCAACGGGTTTCGGAGGGCCTTCTAAATTTACCAAGGCTGTTTGAGATATATGCAGACGATGACGCCTTGTCATTTTCGCTGAATACACTGCCGTTTGTTGATTCTGATGACTCGAAGATGATATTCGAGCAATCTGACCCTACTACAATGCACCGTCGTCGACCATCGGTGGCAAGTACAAAACAGCTCCTTGATCCCGAAGTAGTCTCGTCTGCATGGTTATTCTCTCTTGGGAAGGGACTATTAAATTACATCACTTCAGATGTGCTCCCTCATATTCCGGTTCTCTCAAGCGCAGGTGCAGCTCAGTTGGTGTCAGACCTGGATTACCTTTCCAACATAGTTCGAGCGCTGAATGTAGAGAGTGAAGAGCTGGAGAGGTGGAGACAGGGAGTAGGGATGAACGACGAGGAGGGTAGGAAAGCATTCACTCAAAATCCAAACGATAGTGTAATGCAGCACATTGGAAGGATGAGAGGATGGGATAAATTGTGAATTTTGGAAGTAATAATTAATTTTTGCTATAATGTGTCACGCTGTCACAACTCTTCCATAATCGAACGGTCATGGCTTCAGCTTCAAGTACGTTTCTCCATCTCGAGCATCTCGGGTGTGTACTGACTCAGGGAATAGCCACAGGAAAACTTTCGCGTGAGGAATATCGCCGACAAAAAGACTTGGATGCTGCACGGAAGGCAGGGACTGCACCAGCTGCTCTAGATGAAGAAGGAAAGCCCATTAATCCTCATATTCCCCGTACGTCGGTGTCAATTATTCGGCAAATCCTTGTCTGACGAAGAGTAGAATATATCTCACAGGCACCCTGGTACTTGGATACTGGTGCTCCGTCCCTTAGTCACCAACGTCGGCCTGCTCAAGAGGAACCAACAAGCAAACTCGACAATTGGTATGACCGAGGGGTAAAAGCAGGGCCAGCGGCTAAAAAATATAGAAAGGGGGCTTGCGAGAACTGCGGTGCTATGACACATAAGCGACAGGACTGCCTGGAACGACCACGCAAGAGAGGTGCCAAATTCACCAACAAGGATATTCAGGCAGACGATGTTGTTCAAGAGGTCGCGGCCGGCTACGACGCAAAGCGTGATAGATGGAACGGCTATGACCCTGCAGAACACAAAAAGGTGTATGAGGAGTATGCTGCTATTGAAACAGCCAGGCAAAAGATACGCGAAGAGGAGATTGATAATCAAACGACAACAGACCTTGCAGCAGTCAGGAAGGTGGCGAAAGCAGGAAGAGGTGAAAAAGACCCCGATTTCGGCTCCAGTGATGAAGAAGATACAGACGAGGACAAATATGCCGATGCAGCTGACGCTGTAGGGCAGAAACTGGACACCAAAACACGGATCACTGTCCGGAATCTACGTATTCGTGAAGATACCGCCAAGTATCTCATCAACCTCGATCCTGACAGCGCCTACTACGATCCTAAAACCCGTTCCATGCGTGATGCCCCCTTGAAAAACGTTCCAGCAGAGGATGTAGGTGTTATATGTCATGAAATGACATGCTTTAATTCATTCTTCAATAGGCTAGGTTTGCTGGAGACAACTTCCATCGATATTCTGGCGAAGCACCGGAAGTCCAAAATCTACAATTATTTGCATGGCAGGCTGCGGCTCGCGGAAATGATATACATCTCAACGCTAATCCCACGATGGGCGAACGTTTACACCAGGAGTTCAAGCAGAAGAAGGAAGAGCTGAAAGGTTTGAACAAAGTCAGCATTCTTGACAGATATGGCGGAGAAGAGTATCTACAGTCGGTGCCGAAAGAGCTGTTACAAGGGCAAACAGAGAATTATGTCGAGTACTCCCGCACTGGGCAGGTTATCAAAGGAAAGGAGAGAGCGAAGACGAAATCCAAGTATCCAGAAGATGGTGCGTATCATCCACCAAAATTGGATTCTTGACATTATTAAAGCTCCCATTAGTATACGTCAACAACCATACTACAATATGGGGCTCGTGGTATGATACTTCAACGGGGAGCTGGGGCTTTGCATGTTGTCATTCGACTGTGCACCTGTCATATTGTGCAGGGAAGGTAGGTATAGAGGCAGCGAAAGCTTCTATAGCACAGAGTTTATTATCTACTGCACCAACGTCAAAATCCGCTTCTGAAGCACAGCCCACAAGTGGATCACAAGGCAGGGTGGAGCAAAACTTTTCCAAGAAGCGTATTGGCGAAGGGGACGTGAAATTGGATCAGGAACGGTTTGCACAGGCCCTGGAAGAGGCGAAGAAAAGGAAACTCAATGGCGGAGATACTGATGACAGAAGGGGAAAGAAACAACGAGGTGGGTTGGAGAGCAGTGCTCATGAAGTGACAGAGGAAGAGCTTGGTAGGTGTATCTGTCGTTATTTGTTGGTTGTGATTCTCACACTGTTATGACAGAGGCGTACCGAATGACACGACGAATGACTGAGGACCCGATGGCGAATTATGTTGATGACGGCGACTAAGTTAATTGGGGCTGGTCGTATAGGATTTATTATGTATTTTTATAATTGATTGAGAGCACGTGTTCTCATCAACCTGGTTTATTCTCCTCCATCCTTGTACTCTTAAATCCTAGCCCAGTTCTACTAACCCATGTTCTGATCAATGCATTACGCAGCTCCTGCATTGTTAATTGGCCTTGGTGCCCGTATACTACTTGATACCTTCACTCGAACCGAAGAACCCACCCTGCACGATTTCATCCTAATCGGTGCATGGCAAGGAGTTGTCCTGCAGTATGCTTACAAGAGCACAGAATATGCTCTTCTCGTCGCGCTTGGCATTCTTGCGAAACTCTTTTTTGATTTCTCTTCATCTCCCGATACCGCAAGGTTAACCTCCTGCGTCCTTGGCTTCGCTGTGGGCTTCATATGCACAGACTTCATCTCTCAGTTCTTCGAGGAGCCAGAAAACCCTTCGGAGAAGCGGCGTCGGAAAACGCATGCCTCTAACCCATCAACGGACAAGCGACAACGTATCGTACAATTCAGACAGAGCGTGCAAGGCGATAGTGAACGCGCTCTCAAGCTCAAACACGCGATATCCGACATAACCTCGGTCGACTCTGATTCCGAGCTTATTCCCGCAAAAGAAGCATTGACTCCCCTCGAGCGAGAGATTGCCCAACTTCGGGCGCGAGCATCTCTGGCCGACAGTGAACGCCGTCGGTATAAGGAAGAACGCAAGTGGGCCATATCACAAGGCAATATGCCCCGCGCCTCGCAAATGAAATGGGAAGTAAAACGCTATACAGCTCTGATGGAGAACTTCAACAGACTAGCGGATGCTAAAGTCCTTGAGGGTATGTTGTGTTGTTCTTCATCCTTCATTTAACGGCTTGTACTTAGTATATCTTAGCTGGCCAACTGAATGGCACCCTGCGAGTAGTTGCGAATGATAGCTCAAATCAGGGTATCGCCTCCAGCTCCAAAACGAAGTTAACGTTCACAAATAATGAAGCTCGCCAAACTGAGCTCAGGCAGATTGCCCTGCCAGGCGCGCCAAGACAATTTCTACGACCATCAACCTCACATCGACATCCCTCAGGAACTTTAAAATCGGCAATGCGAGATGCACTGCGATAGTAATGTATAGGTTTTCTTGCTTGGTTATATCCCCAGGTCATATCAGCGGCCATCTCTTGGTTATCTGGGTTAGATTAATATCCTACAGTTCCAGCCTGCCTTGTCACATTCGCTATGGCTGACACCGTTGTGTAAACCATAGGTCAGCAAAGCAGTCTGATATAGACAGGGAGGTTTCTACAATTAGAGTATAGCAACTGAAGATGTATGATACACATAGCTGCAATTCAATACCGAAAAAAGAGATAACGACTACAGAGATAAAGGAAAGTATAAAGGTGCTCCAAGCGCAATTAAAATCCAATAGGAAGAAAATGTCCATTATCGATGTGATTTTCCGTTTGTCCTTAGAGAAGACGAGGGCAAAGTACCATTTGTTTTAGTAACGGAGTTCATCCTTGGTTTCTTCATGACACCACCATCAGATTGTGACCGCGGCGCAGCCTCCTTCATGACCATTTTCGCATGAATTTCTTCCAACTTAGAAGCTTTCACCTTCTTGGGCCAAAACAATGTCACAAACCTGATTGAATGAACACATAAGCCATGACTACTGGCTTTACAGACAAAAGAACTCACGTCCAAAGATGTCGTCGCCACCTATCGGTATCTTCGCCGGCTGCATGTTTTTCGATCAACACATCCTCTATACGACGGCCAATAGCAGCTAGAGACTCCTTGAGCATGGCAACTTTGTCGTCTCGGGGCATATCACCGCCAGACAACTTCAGTTGTTTCTGACGGAAGAATTATTAGATATCTTATGTAAAGAGATCTCAAGTAGGAGCCCTACTAGTTCCCTCTTCACAGGTCGTAGTTCTTCTTTGGTTGCCGCCTCATCCATCGACGGACTACGTGCCATTAGACCATTAGTTCAGGAGTTAGAGATTTGGGCAGCATACCAATCATCCGTATCCGATTCAGAATCGGTGAATGTAGGTGTGGGTCTACGTTTTCTTTTCCGTGCACTTGTATCGTTCACGGAGGCAACTGCCTCACTCTCTGCTCTTCGCTTCATCGCACTAAC
Organism: Amanita thiersii Skay4041; assembly: GCA_002554575.1. Taxonomy (NCBI): domain Eukaryota; kingdom Fungi; phylum Basidiomycota; class Agaricomycetes; order Agaricales; family Amanitaceae; genus Amanita; species Amanita thiersii. The sequence continues at coordinate 475,457 of KZ301972.1, forward strand.
ATGTGAAGATGTTGAAGCAGCAGTTGTCGGAGGTGGTGAAGCGGAGGTTTTGAGCTGACCTCTATTACGAAGGGAGCTTTCGTAGGATCGTAGCTTCTCTTCATGCTCACGAAGCAACCCGAGTAAAAAATCACCTCGACGAACTAGATGTATTGCATTCGGAATTGGTCGGGTACCAGCATCCTCTCCTTTCTTCCCTTCTTCAAGGAAAAATTTACCTTCAAGACCGAGCTTCGGATCCTTTGCCATTGCCTCCCAGTTACCAAAACCATAGAGATATGCCCCAACAAGTAGCATGGAATCCTCGTGGTGACCCCATCTTCCAGCCCAATTGAGGGTAGGTCTGATATTTTCAACAGGAATTGACCATTTATATAGGTCATCCACGTCACAGAGAATGTTATAAAGGATTCGTAAATCTTGGTGACGAGAGAGGACTGTCTCGGCATTTATATTTGAGACACCACGGAAGGTAATAAGGACTGCCTTGCTCTTTTGCGGATTTGCTGAAGCCTCTCCAGAAGAGCGAGTACGCTTCTGGTCCATCTTCTCTTTTACTGCTTGCGAGCACAGATCAATGATTTCATCAGATACGCTATGGATCATGCTTCGGTTTTTGTCCTGCAGCTTAGCTTCCTTGACCTATGGCCAGGTTCAGATAAACTTGAATAAAAACGTTTGATGACACTCACAATTACATCGTAACGTAACCGGATATCGCCCCAACGTTGTAAACTCCTAATCAACACACGTACATCACGTTCCTTCAATTCCATTGCCTTTTGACTTGCAGTCTTCCTTGTTGGACCAGGACCTTTTGGTTTTTTTGGGGCAGAGCCAGCTGGGGGATGATCTACATCCATACCCTCATAGGAAACTTGTGCAACAGTGCGTTTCCTGTCACGCGATTCTTGTGCCGCCAATTCCTCTGCTTTTCGTTGGTCGTCCTCGGCTTCAAACTTCTGACGCTCTTCAAGGGGAATGATATCCTCCCATGACATGTCATTCTTAACGTCACTGACGGCTGCAAACTGCGCAAGGAATCCTTCTCCACCCAACGAGGTGCCACCATCTCCACCCTCCATGGTTTCGTGGGCCTCAGCAGTTTTAAGGACATCATCGAGATCCATCTCGTCAAGTTTTTTGCTCTGTTGCGAATCGTCCTTGTCAAACCTAAGATGAACCTCTCAGCAAATGTCATACAACAATAAGCAAATAATAGACTAACATTTTTTGTGCACCATATTTCAAGACTGCATGTAATTCATCTTTACTCAGATTATCTGGTTTACTGGTATCTTTTGTTGGTGCCTTTGAGCTAAGGTGAGCCTGTGATGTATCCATTTGATTGATAACTAGGAAAATTAAACTGAGTTACTTCCTGCGACCGCTGGTAACATATCCTCACTAGCATATTCTAGAACCATCTTCTTTTTGGCTCTTTCGAGCACGTCTTCCTCCATTGTATCTTTGCTAACAAAACGATATACATTGACGTGGGACTTTTGACCGATCCGATGTGCACGTGCCATAGCCTGAAGGTCATTTTGCGGGTTCCAGTCGCTCTAATCCAGTACCAGTCAGGATATGAACTAATCTAGCGTGCTTTGTTGACGTACATCGAAAATGATAACGGTATCGGCTGTCTCTAGGTTGATACCAAGTCCACCAGCCCGAGTCGAGAGTAAGAATGCAAAATCAGGTGATCCTGTAGAGTTGAAATGGGCGATTGCCTTCTTCCTGGCTTCGGCAGATACCATGCCATCCAATCGCTGGTGTTGATAATTTCGCAAGTTCATGTAGTCACTGAGAATATCCAACATGCGAACCATTTGGCTAAAAATCAAGACTCGGTGGCCGTCTTGCCGAAGACGTGCGAGCAGTTTATCAAGTAGTACCATCTTCCCACTGTTCATAACAAGGCCTTTCAAGCTTTCTTCAGGATTATCGGTTCTTACTTCGGCACCGTCAAATAGGTATGGATGATTAGCAGCCTTTTTCAGTTCCATCGCTGGGCCGAATTGAGAATATAACTGTACGGGCGCCATGTAGACCTACCAATGTTGAGCAAGCTTATGTTATTATTACCATTTGCACTCTTGACAAGACCAGCAAAATTCTGTAAACGATATGTCAGAAAATGCGGAGTACTTGACCCCAGCGGAATTAATCACCTTGGTTAAAATATTCTTGTAGAAGTGTGTCTGGAGAGCACTCATTTCGACACGCAGTATCCTCTCGCTCTTTGTTGGTAAAGATGTCAAAACATCTCGTTTCAAACGACGCAGCATCAAAGATTCCAGCTGCGTGTGCAGTTCTTTGATCTTTTGTTCATGGTCAACATCGTTTAAATCAAACTCGTTGGTGAGTGCAACTGCCATGTATTAATGATGGTTTTCAACTCCGTTGGAAACAGAACACTCACATTTTTCGGGCATCAAGAAATGCATCAATGAAAGTAGCTCTGCATGAAAGGTCAAATGATCTATGCTAAGAGAAGATATCCTCATGCGTACCTTTCACGTTGTTTTGCAAGGGTGTTCCAGTGATAAGCAACTTAGACGCTGCGGAAAATGAGCGTAGAGCTTCATATAATTGACTCTCAGAATTTTTCAACCGATGCGCCTGTAAGAAAGGAGTAAAGTTAGGAACCAAATAAACGATCTTCCTGAAAATTCACACCTCATCAACAGCTAAGGCCTGCCACTTGATGTCAGCAAGTTCTTTGCAATCTCTCAAAGTTAGTTCATATGTCGTCAGTAGGACATTCATTTTCAGCCTCTTGTTAGAGGGGCCGAATTCGTAATTGCGGATAACCTCTCTAGAGGCCGCAGTACCAATGTAGGTGACAACATTGATGTCCGGTGCCCATGCTGCAAATTGGCTCTGCCAAGCGTTGATGGTAGAGAGTGGAACAATGACCAAAAAAGGACCATATTGGTGCATTTCATGGAAAAGATATGACAGAAATGCAACAGTTTGGACAGTCTATATTTTGGATCAATGCCTAAGCAAGGTTCTCGAGAGGCTAAATATAGCCATACCTTTCCAAGACCCATCTCATCCGCGAGTATACCATTCTCCCCTTTACTCCACAGGTAAGCAAGCCAATTAAGACCAGTCAGCTGGAAATCCTTCAGCTCTCCTCCCGTTGCCGAGATGTATTCAGGGTCCTTGGTAATCTTCTGGAAGGCAGGTCGCCCATGCCGTGAATATGAAACACTTTTATAAGGGAATTTACCATCAGCTTCACGTTGACGATATGCTTCAATTTGAGTGATGGCAATATCGTTGACATCCTTTGCGGTTTCCCAAGTGCAGTGCTCGTAGTTCAAACCACACCACTTGCAAAAATACTCAATCTCGCCTTCTGGGTTCTCACGATGACCCACTATTCGTTCAACATTGCGGAAATTCTCCAAATCTTCTTTCTCCCTTTCTTTGTCAAGCATCAGCCCTTCAATTTCTTCACGACTGAGTCCGGGTATTTGAAGTCGTGACTTATACTGTTTGTAAGCCTTGATATAGTTATCAACGCGCTTAAGACCTTTGAAGCGTTTCAAGAACTCATATGTCTCGTCGGTATTGTGCAGATGCGAAAAATTTTTCCATTTGATATGGAAGCGCTACAAGGGCCGTTAATGAAACACATAAACAACGCATTATGAAAAATAGCACACACCACATTTTCGAACCACAAGTCTTCTGGGTCATTTTCCCTGCCCTCGTCGCGTGAGTGTCCAAGAACAGCCTCTATTTCATCTTCCTCCTGGTATTGCGCGTTGGGATCCACATAGTACCCATTCTGGGGGTCCTCATCATCCTCAAACTTCTCAAAGTCCTGAACGTCATCGAAATAATTGGGCACTTTTACTCCCCTGCTTGAGACACGGATCTCATCACCAGAGACCTTTGCGCGTTTTTTCTTGCTATGGGAACGGGAGCCATATTCTGAATCTGAATCTGTTGACGAAGCAAGGCGGGTTGGAGCTAGTGCGACCGTATCAGGATGTGTCTTTACAAAAGGGCAAAGAACAAATAATACCTTTTGGTCTGGGAGTTGTGGACGATGGTGCTCTAGACTTCTTCTTTTTCACCCGTTTCTTCTTCCCATACTCTTCATCTGCATATGTAGCGTCATCGTCATCGTCATCATTTTCATCATCACCATTGTCCTCGTAACCCTAAAAGTAGATTAAAAGGGAAATGAGCAGGGCTTGAATAGGTCACGGACTGAATCTCCTGCGTCCTAGAATTATTACACATATAGTCAGAGGCAAAGTAGAATATAATATAGGAGACATACAGAATCAGGCTGTCGGGAAGAGTATCTGGTATGAGAGGGTATGGAAAGCTGCTGATGAATATCCGAGGGGGCCTCCTCCTCGACATATTCGCCATCAGCATCGGCATCTTGACCCCTGGCGAAATCATTGTCGTCGAGCTGCATGTCGTCGTCGGAGTCATAGTTGATGTTGAGATGAGAGGCAAGGGCAGAAGCCATGGTAACTATATGCAGATGGGGGAAGGGAGGGGGAGGGGAGGGGAGGAGGGGAGGATGGTGGGGAAGGGAAGAAAGGCGATGAGGAGGTCCTGGGCGCCAGCCATCGCCAACGGACAGATTTCACACGGCAGCGTCGCTACACCCCATCGTCACGGCCAACGCCGGAAGGGCCTTCGTCACCGGCGCTCGTGACGGAGAGTCCGATTTGAGAAAAGCTGATTGTCTTGGTCTTTGTCCCACAAATAATGCCATGTGCGTGTATTCAATCTCTCCGCGGACCTCAAAAACAAAGGGTTAGGGTTTCGCTTTAGTCTCTCCCTTTTATTGCGTCCTCATCGTTGCCGACGTCGCCGACGATATTTGTCATGGGGTCCTACCCTTGTCTAGGTCAATCTGTACCCTGTCACCGGCCCCTTCCGCTGATACGCCACACAGTTTCCCCGCTGTGAACATGAGCTGGGTAAAGGGTTGCACATACTTCTAGCCTGTACAGTAGTTTGTAGTCACCACTGTCACTTGTTGCACTCCAACCATGAACGATCCGCGAGGCTCTCATTTATCTGTCCTACTAGACCTCTCCCCTACCCAATGGCATCTCTCAGCCCTCCCTTCTCCTGCAAATGCCTACCCCCTAAGTCTCAGCTCCTTTCTATCCCAGCTCCTCGCCTTCCTCAATTCACATCTCGCATGTAAGCATGAAAACTCCCTCGCCATCTTTGGTGCGCTTCCCGGAAAGAGGTCCGTTGTGCCGACCTGTCCTTCTTCATTACTAACTTGGCCCAATATCAAGTGTAGTCCTATATTCTTCTACTAACCCACCAAATGTCTCACAAACCATTGATGCAAACTCCTATCCACCATTTAAACTTGTCGATTCTACTGTTGTCTTGCGTGTCGCCGAAGAGATGGATAATTTAGATGATCCAGAGGAGGAAGGTGAGCTACCTATCACCCACAGGTATGCTCTAGTCTGACCATGAGTAAGAACCAATCGCACTCGTTGGCGCATTGACAAAAGCATTATGCTGTATGCTCTGGGATTCCCATCTCCAAGGACATCAAAGTGACTTGACCTAGATATCAATCGGATTACACTTCCTCCGACCGCTGTGCCCGGAAAGAAATCAAATGAAAATGTCTCTGAATCACTAGTGATGCCAGATCCTCGAATCCTTATACTTTCCGTCTCTCCAGATCACGCAACCTCGTATATTCCTATCATGAACTCCATTTTTTCTGCACAGAAACTGGTCAGAATTCTTATTACTCCGGTACTTCGAGTATTCTATTTACATCCCAGTAGAAAGTAACAATCGATGTTTGTCAAGTGTATGGGCCTGAAACAGTTTTCCTTCAGCAAGCTGCACACCTGACCGGCGGATCTTACATCCATCTCGAACGACGAGATGCATTACTCCAGTACTTAATTGTGAGCATTTGCCCTAAAACAGTTCTTAGAGCTTACACACCATAGATGTCATTTCTACCCCCGCCGTCTATACGGAAAATACTGTCAGTGCCCACACAGGATAGAATAGATTTCCGGGCTGCATGTTTTTGTCACAAAACTATCGTTGATGTTGGTTTTGTATGTTCTGTCTGCTTATCCAGTATGCTCCCCGCTGTATTACCCCTCCTCCTCCTCAACTAATGATTGCCAAGTCTTTTGCCAACCTGTCCCGGTATGCTCAACCTGCCGGTAGGATTATTATTCCACTTCTGTAATAGGATTACTGATAACCAATGTGATAGAACAAAATTCCCGATCAAAACGCTGCAACGTTTGAATGCTTCTCGACCATTACCTTCCACGACAGCTGTCAATAATACTCGTACAGCACCTCCAACATCTCAGGCTCGGACCACCGCCCCAACTCCATCAGGAGCAAGTGTACCAACAACACCGAGTTCCAGCCAACATGTTCAATCAAATGGTACCGGTAGAAATATACTGACCACCGACCGAAGTGGCGCTCCTGCCCAACAAAGTGTTCCTGGAGGAAGCACAAGAATTGCAACTTCCCATAACGGCGATCAAGCACGTTAATTCTCGATCGTGAGATTGGGGTTGTTGAACTCTACAAGGAAAATGCCGTGATATATATTCGTGGCTTGTGACTTGGCTGTTTCTCCAAATTATAGGGCCGGCGAAGGATGATGGCCTGCACGTGCTGTTATCTACCTGTCATTCATCAACGGCATCTTCGCAGTTACCTTTGGCACTGGATCTCTTAATGACGCATAGGCAATAGCCATACTCGGCGTGGTAAACGCACACCATAAACGCACTGAGATGTCGTAAACACATTTTTTGTCCAATTCATTCAAAAGTAAGGCATACCGAGATTGGTATCTTCATTGCTTGTAAGTAGCACTACCCCTGCATTTGGATAAGGCTCTCCACGAGATCGGCATGGGTCTACAGCAATCAAGTAACATGCCAGGTAAGTTCTAAGGAGTAAGAGGGCTCACCCCAAAACTTTTCGACGAGTATCCTGTACAAGATATCATGTGGATCAGCATCTACATGTTTCATCAACTCTTCTCCAATCGAACGCGCCAGCATAGCACGAATAATATATTCGCCTGCACCTGCAGTAAGCTGTTAACTTGACATCGTGTACATCAGAGAGAGACCTTTTTTTTTACCCGAGACACTGCAGCACATACTCCTTTGTGCCCAGCAACCAGCGCCGTATATGGCAGCCTTGCAGAGGTATAAACTTCTTCAATCCTGTAAGATTATTGTTGTATTTCACCTCGCCAACGCGCCCTGAATCCTTTAGTAAAAGACCACCACTATATTCCATAAGCGCAATCCTTTTTCTGAGCGATCTGAACAGACTTGTACCTTGAGACACCCGCCGCGGCCCCGACCCCTTCAGACCACGCAACAGCTCCAACAGTATCCTGAATGTTATCCAAACCGTCCATTTGACCGATAGACACTGACTCAGATGCAGAAATCAATCTATCCTTCCACATCTTCCATTCATTGCTTGCCTGGGGCGTTATCAGACTCTCAGGAGGCACTAGTTCCACTTTAGTGCCTGCAGAGGAGGTCGTGGTAGTGACAAAATCCCGCGCGCCGTTTGAAACCAGCATCCTGTCATTGTCAGCGTTAAGTGAGGATCACGTCAAGTAAGAAAACAATGACATGCATTGGCCGTAATCTGCCAAGCTTATCTGGTACCCTTGAGTGTTCCAGCACCATGCGCGCGATTTTGATTGGATTTTTGACACCTGAGACGGCACCGACACTCCCAAAATCACCTGTTGCTCCGTCCATGATCGCTGCATCACACTCTACGCGGCCATCGAGGGTCAGATTTGAGCCGTATCCTGATCTCCGGTTGTTAAAATATGAGAATTCTGTTGAATGATACAGGGCACCATCTCGGTGAGAGTGAGCTTCACCTGCGTTCAGATATGGATCGTCCTCTAGTGATGAGATGGCAGATTCAACAATGGAGAGTGCTGTCGTACTTGAGGATAGGGATGACAACGCGCACAGGCATGCTCTATTGATGTGTTAGAAGTTCAACATCTGCAATCCGTCATCGCGTACTGTTGTAAAGCGTGCTTTGTACGCTTCTCGCTTGTGCGGCTATGCATACCAGCCCCTGCATGGACTGCAATGTACATGGAAGTAATCAATTAAACGGGTGAATGAACGGTAATGATGATCAAGTTGTGAGAACCGCTATATGATTCACCATAGACGGATATGTACTTAATCGTTCGGCCTGGGAAATCATTAATTTAAACAATATTCTTGAGATCGAAGCAAGTTTCTCCCTCTTCTCTCACTGCGACTCCCTTTTCTGTTACGATAGCCGTGATCAACTCAGCTGGTGTAACATCGAAGCTCGGATTATATACACCGTCCAGCCCAGGAGGCGTGATCATGACAAGCGCTTGCTCGGGTTTACCCCTACTGGGATAAAGAGTACCCCGAGCAAGACAGGCCTCAATTGCTGGCCTATGTTCGATTGGAATCCTATGAACACGAGTATTATATGAGGAGGTCTCCGGTGTGCGGACCGATGAGAATCCTTACGCTGTTCCATCGGTAATTTCCAGATCTATAGTACTAATTGGAGCAACGACAATGAATGGAATTTTATGGCGAGCCGCAAGGACTGCTGCATTGTATGTACCAATCTGCAAGATACTGAGCATTAGCAGCGCGAGTGTATGTTTGGAGGGCATACTTTGTTTGCAGTGTCACCATTTTTGGCGATTCTGTCTGCACCAACAACTGCGACAATCGGTTATAGGAAAAAGTTCAGAATTTAATTTTTTAACATACCGACTGCGTGTATCTTGTGATGCTGAAACAACGAGCCAACCATGGTGTCACAAATCATCATTGAGGGTATCTGTAACGTCTGGAGCTCCAAGGCAGTGAGCCTGAGCAATTGGCATACTGGTCGTGAGAAGCTGGACGAAGAAGACATACCTAGAGCCCTGGTGGTATGGCGCAGTTTGAGTATAGTAAGCTCTTCCAAGAGACCCAGTCTCGTAAAGGTATGTGATTAAGCCAAGTGCTGTTCCGTACCCCTACACTCGGTGAAATAGTGCGACTTTCGGATGAAGGAAGGGTGACATACAGACGTCGCCAATGAACCAGTATTGCAGACTGTAAGCAAATTAAGGCTAATATTGTCTTCACCTGCATTGTCAACGCAATTGACGAGCCAGTCGCCACCGTGTTTTGCCATGGCCTTGTTTCTACCGACATCTTCGTCAGCTACTGCATTTGCTTCTGCGACAAGATTTTTGGCAATCTTTTCAGGAATGTGTCCACTGGTTATTGAGTAATCGAGTGTTTTTTTGAGGCGTCTAGTAGCGGCACCGAGGTTAACAGCTGTTGGTCTGGCAGAGAAGAGATAAGATAAGATTGGATTGAGATGATCCTTGAGAGCTATGGGGGAGGAGAGAAAATGGGGAGGCGGGGAAGTATTGATAGCGCGTGTCAAGTGATATGAGACAGCCAAAGCAGCGAGAGACGCAATGGCCGGGGCGCCTCTAATCTAGACGAGGAAGATAGTAAGAGGCTAAGAGACGGAAAGAAAAAATTGGGGAATGCCTTCATGGACTTGATGGAGTCATAAGCGTCCTCGATACTGGTTATCTCTTCGTATTGGGTGACGTGTGGAAGCAGCAGCTGGTTTAGGATCTCGAGCTTGTCCGTCGACGCGCGAATCGACGTCAAGCTATCCATGCTGATTTATGTTAGGGTTAGGGTTAGAGCACTCAATTCACGATAATCACATGTAAACTCGACAACACATCCCTACTAGTACTGCATCCTTCATTAATTCAAATGCTTTCTCTCCTTCTTGACCCTCTTCTTTCCTTCAATGATAGATCATATAATAGGCCGTCCTAATCCTTCTTGGAAGCGCACACAGGTCCTCATCGTCATATTGTTCTGGCTTTACCGTATTCTACGCGGTGCATCTGGTCCTCCTCGCTTCTTGTGGCTAAGACCCGCAAATAGGTCCCTCAGTACGTCTATTTCACTCCCTCACTTTCATTATTCTTAATCGATGATGTTTCCATTCAAGAGCGCTTCACTCCTTGGCAGATCATCCTCAGCACACTGACTGCCGTGTATTCTCTCCGCAATTTGGATAAGATCCTCGGTCTTAGTGGTAAGTACTTTTTCGCCAACCCCAATACAGGTGTTCCTAACATTCGGTTCCGTAGCGCCAGAACCACTAGCCCGTCTCGTATGTTTTTCTGTCACACGTGTCCCTTCATTCACTTTTGAAACATGGGCCAGTATACTCCTTCTTTTTACAGAGCTACCTGGATCACTACTGGACTTGATGCTGGCTTCGCAACTGCCATGTCAATTCGACCAAAATGGCTTAGAGATATCTGCTCAATCATTTTCTCTATCTACTATATCATCTATGCTAACGAGGCTGATGAGAAGGTACCTTCCTGTACCATGCGTTGTGCTCGAATCGTGTGTTCACCTGAGGTCATAGTTACGACGGTTCAGAGCTGTCCCCACTGTTGAAATGCTCCGTGCTACCTGGGAAAAGACCACAAATCCATATGTGCGTAAACGTATCTATATATTTTCATTTAGTCTCATGCGTAAAATAGATTCGCTTCATAACCCATTTACAACATGTATCCGTCAAACGAAAGCTCTTTATCCCAAGGCCCAAAGCTTCCACCTACACCCGCCCTATTTCTGCCTATCTTTTTTTCCATCCACCTGATGATCAGTTGTGCAAGGCAACCGATTTGATCCTTGACTTCCCCGGAGGTGGCTTTGTTGCGATGAACCCTGAACACCACGAGGAACGACTCAGAATCTGGGCTGCAACAACTCAAAGACCTGTCCTCTCCATTGACTATGGAAAGGCACCTGAATGTGATTAAGGTCACTCATTATCGCAAGATTGGGACTAAAATTTAGCAGATCCGTACCCGTTTGCAGTGGATGAGGCATTTGACGTTTATAAGACTCTGGTAGAAACTGGTTTGCCTCTTCATTTTCCCTCTCACTATCAAGAGTTCACTCGATAAGTACAGCTGGTCGTTGCATTGGCATGTCTGGACGAAGTCTGCGTATTATCGTTTCTGGTGACTCGGCGTGAGTTCTATCACCTCATGTGAAGGTTTGCGTTGAGCTCTTTTGTAGTGGTGCCTCACTTGCCGTGAACGTAGTTACCAGAATTTTAGAATCGGCTAATTCTTCCAACCTTCCATGGCAGGAGGTGCAGTTGCTTCTACCCATCGCAGTTGTTCTCAACTATCCAGCGCTTGACTTCAATTTCACATCTTGGATGTCAAAAGAAAATTTACGTGTGTTACGAACTGAACAATCCTCCGGTAATTTACCAGGCCTTGAAGAATTGGCAATGCAAAAGAATCATTTGCAGCATATTGTATGTTAGAATACTCTCTTCTCTTGACTTTCTAATCCGCGCCCTTCAGAGCCCTCTCAGCATGGTCAGTGACAAGAGGTCAAGTCATTCTCGCTCGAAACATCTCAAACGTAGAACAAGTTGGAAGGACACCCTCCGTGCATTGACAAGTAGCTTGGAAAAAGGCACAGAAACAGAAACACCGTCAGCTCCTTCTCTCAGAACTCGGCATACGACCGGTTTACTTAAAAGCTCCAGTAATAATGACTCTTCTTCCCGGCGACGTAATACCCTTTCATTATGCCCCACAGACGAAAACGGTATTTTAGCAGATGCAGAGAGTGAAGATGAAGGTTTCCAGCAATGGAAGGAGGAAGATCGTCCTATTCAAGCGCGCGTTTTATATTCGTACACCGACCTTCCTGTTTCTGCATCAGGTAACGGGAGTGTACCAGGAACCCCTGCCGAACGATCAAAAAATTGTGATGGGAATCTTTCTGAACCCATTAACGGGATGGTATTAGCAACATCAAAAAAAGTCAAGGAACCTATCGGTACTCGTCTCACCATGACCAGCAGAACAGGATATTTCCAGGATAGGATCATCTCTCCCAGCATGGTCAGTGAATCCTTGTTCCAATCACTATCACTATCAATTTCCCGTTAGATGCGCGCAATGGCAATTATGTACATTGGTCCCCATCGCAATCCGGATTTTACTACGGACTATCACATATCTCCCATCCTGACACCATCACACCTTCTCGCGCAGTTCCCACCCCTGTTAATGCAATGCGGTGAAAGGGACCCATTCGTCGACGATACTGTGATTTTTGCGGGGCGAATTCGGGAAGCAAAACGAGCACGAAGAGTTGAAATCGACTTGCTGATTTCTGGTAAAAGTGCGCGATTCGGGGAAGGATTGAGAATGAGTCGCACTGAAGGCTCCTTCAAATCGAGCGAGTTTTCGACTTTGGAAAGTGAGCGTGATAGACTGGTTATTGAATGTGAGAACGATTGGGTGCAAATGGATCTCTTTTCGGACTGGAGCCACGGGTACCTTCAAATGCCAACACTGATGAGCGAAGCCAAAGCGGTGCGTACAACATTGATAACTTGATTTCAAAAATCCATGTTCATGGGCGTTGTGTAGGTCATTCAAGACTTGGCAGAGTGGATGAATGCTGCTTTTGGACGCTTTGGAGCGGTTAATCCTAATGCTAGTGTCCAGGCTGCTGAGCAGGATATGTTTGGAACAAGGGAGCGAACTGGCCAGATGTTGGAAGGCTCGTCTCATCAGAGCCCCTTTACATCAGCATCTGAGACAGAGACAGAGACAGACGAGCCGGGTATAACGTTCATTGCCAAGAAGTATCATGTTGTGGATGAGATCTCAAGGACCAGTTCATCTGATTCGCAATCCAGGAATCGTCGGCTGTCTGCTATCAGACATGGCCTACAACAAGTGGATAATGTGAGCCCCGCTGGGTCGGATAGCAGGACATTACTGGTGAATGGAGAGAATGTGGAGCACAAACCGACTACACCTCGTCAGGCGGGTCAGACTATCACGGAGACAGAATTGATGCGACGAAGAAGACTACTAGATTCTCACATTTTTGACTGACAGTCAATTTATTTATAGGAATAGATAGGCTGATGAAGAGAAAGTAAAAAAGAAGAAGAGAGAAGATTTGAAAAGAGAGAGGAAGGAACACAGGTCCACACAACAGCACAGCTTGGGAAATGGGTTTGGCGAGGATCTGATATTAGGCTTTGCTGTGCAGCACCGCCACGATTCTTTGGTAGTGAGAGAAGGAGGGTGGAGGGGGAATTGTATGAGTAAATTTAAACTCCGACGATAATTGCTGTGCAAAAAAATGAAATAGACGAGAATAATTTCCTAATTTGGGAAAGAAATGGTCGTCATCAGGCGCGCGATTCGGGTCTTAAGCACGGTGAACATTCCCTCGGCACGGGCCTCGACTTCTCCCATCATCTCTCTTCACATCCTCCCTCCCCTCCTGCCCGCCTCCACGAGCCGCAGACCTATAATTCTTTCTCTCCCCTCTCCCAATATCCTCCTCTCTCTCTGTCTCTCTGCAAATGGCTACCGATACCCTTGCAAGAGCTCCTTATCCACAAGAGCCTCTTTTTGTCCCCGGTCCAGTCAACTCTCCTATCCCCCAAGGTATTCCCACCTCTGGCCCTGCAACACACCCAAATGGTCCACGCGAGTATGCCTATACTCAATCACCCAATCCAGTTCAGTTTCCTCCCCCACCTGGGGCATCTGAATTACCTAACGCGTCTAATACTATCCCTGTTCTGTCTGATGGCCGACAGAGTCCCAAGCAGGACGTGTTCTTTGCCCAATCTACCGCTGAACTCTTTAATCGCTCCAAGGACCTCTCTGCTGCGCCTTCCCCAACCTCAGGAGAGTCCAGCTCTCTCCAAGGTGGCGCCGGCGCTAACCATTACCCTTCATCGAGTGGCGTCCCTCGCCTTCCTCCCATACTACAAGTAGAGAAACTGCAGGTGACTACTTCAGCTACGCAGATGGCCAGTGCCAGTAGGCGTCGTAACGAAGCCCATTTCATTTGCCCAGTTCCTGGCTGCGGTAGCACCTTTACGCGTCGTTTCAATCTCCGAGGTTTGTGCTTTTCCTTTTCAGCCATTTGGTGATGTAACGTTTCTCGCCTAGGGCATCTCCGTTCACACACTGAGGAAAGGCCCTATGTGTGTAACTGGCCTGGTTGTAAAAAAGGCTTTGCACGTCAACACGACTGCAAGTATGTGATATTCGTTGATTGTTTTGATCCAGTATCATCGACATGGTATCTAGGCGGCATCAGGCATTACATACAGCTAAGTCACAGTCCAATGTCTGCCAAGGTTGTAAGAAGACATTTAGTAGATTGGATGCCCTTAATGTACGTTCATTCATGAACACTCAGTACTTCATTATGTCTGACACTATGCTTTGATTCAAGCGACACTGTAGGTGCTATCAACGTTTCATGTCTTGTCATTCACACCTTGTTACGTAGTGCGTTCAGACAATGGTGCAGATTGTCGAGCAGCGACACAAAGATACTCTGACGATGCAAGTCGCAGAGCCTCGCAGGGTTCCCCCGCTAATATCCAACCAGGCCTGTCGTGAATAAGGGATAAATGATCAGTGAGATCTTCAAGGATAAGGTTGTAGTCATGCTTTGTCTCCTTGTTTTAATGTATTTCCTAGCTATCGTACTAGGGTTAGGGTCGTATAATATGAATAATGTAAAGGTTGTGGCATGCACAATGTGTGGTGAATGGCCGTTGTTGATCACACTCATTTCCCCCTTCTGCGAGCAGAAGAAAAGGGGTCTTCTCTATGTCTCAGTGGCGGCTCGTCTCTCTCTCATTTAATGACCTTCATTTTAAAGTACTTTCCTCCGCCCTGTTACTAACCAGTTAAGTATTTGAACACTGTTTTTTTTCCGCCCGCCCACCTTTCCCTCCCATGTAACTACTATTGACAGTATATTACTAAGCGTCTGTCAGTCACTAATCACACACTCTGTGACCTAGTCACACGTTGCTAACACGTGGACTCGGTATACCGGCAAAGATGAGGACTGCTCGCGACATTTACGTATTACCTTGACTTTCCCCAGGACAGATCATGGCGCTCCCAATGCTCGTCGGAGGTGCTGAATGCGGTCCTTCTAATCCTTTACAGACTTTATCAAAGCGTTTTGATCAAGACAGAGGTGCACAACAGGTTTGGATTTAACCCTCTGCTCGTGAGATGTCCATCTTATGCCCTGTGAATGTAGGATCATTTTGGCATTAGCCATGCGGGGCCGTCAAAAGAGGCAAGTCCACTAAAAGCCCTTGATATCACATAACTGACGGCCAGTAATTCAGGCATTCCGGAGGCAAACTGTAGTGTCGTCGCTTCCAGGGCAAGAGGCAAGCCAATTCTTTTCCTCAGCTGCCTACTCTGCTCCGTACATTGCTCCGCCTGCGCCTTTTGATTTGTCGTCGCTGCATGATGCCCTGCCTACACCGCAATTGCAGATGCCTGTGCATGTCCCGCAGGGTGCTGCAAGTGCTTGGGCAGCCGATTTTGCCCAGGCGATGCAGAATCCGGAACCGAACTTTGGCGAAATGAAGCATCCTCATCCTCTGCAGCATGAGGTGCCAGCGGTGTCTTTGACTCAGCCGGCGGTTGGGCCGGGCTTCATGTCTCAAGGTAGTCCATCATACTCAAATTGTAATCAGCTGCGTTAAGTTTTTAATGGGTTTGTTACAGATAGATTGCGATGGAACCCTGTAATGCCTATGCATGGATTAAACCCAATGCAGGCATATATTTCTCAACCAACTATGCATATGCAGAACCATGCACAACATGTGGTAGACCGTGAGATTCACCACTCCCTTTGACTTAATATCCGGCCTTGCTCACTGTCGCGCAGAAACTTCATGGGATAAGGAGTTCATTTCGCAAGAGCTCAATATGATTGATTCGGTACACGCACAAGAGATTAAAGTGGACGTTGCTGAACCACTAGCTCATGAGCCAGCTGACGAATTAGCTCGTACTGCCGCTTTGTTGTTGGAACAAGTAAAGCATGAACAAAACCCGAAATTCTTGAACAGTCAGTTCATGGATCTCATGCGGCAACTGAGAGATGGCAAGGTCGTTGTGGAAGGCAATCAGATGGTTGAAAGTGATGGCACATCAGTATATACGGCTGATGTCAAGGGCAAGGGTCGTGCTGTCGATAATACCACACTCGGACAGCCCAACACAACTTTATCGTCTGGCCAAACCCGGGTTCTTCCTACCAACGCAACTGTGTTAGGAAATCAAGGAATGTTAAGCCAGGAAGATGCTAATGATGCCTATTTCAGACAAGAAAATGAGGATTATATGCAATACTGGAATGGCTCGGTCACGCATCCCCCGCCAGCAGGCAGGTCACTGAATGAAGCGGAATGGGACACACTTCAAAGAGATTGGGAGCGGTTTGAAGCAACTACGGCAGGCATCAGACCAGTTAATGCCTATAGATTTCAAGCTAACAACCCATATATCCTGGGCGATTCATCCCGGCTGGCTACAGAGCGTCAGTCTGTGATGGAGGTCTGTTTATTGAATTCGGTCTGAACGCCTCTCTCTGACAATCAAATAATAGAGTGTATTGGAGCTCGAGGCTGCAGTTCAAAACAATATGAATAATGCTCGGACATGGTATCAGCTGGGCGTCAAACAACAGGAGAATGAAAGGGAGCAAAAGGCCTTACAGGCACTGGAGCGATCAGTGGAACTGGAACCTGGCCATTTACCATCATGGCTTGCTCTGGCTATATCATATACTAACGACAATAATCGCGCTGGTGCATATGACTCCATTTTTGAATGGGTTAACCGTAACGAAAAGTATAAATTGGCTGTACAGCCGATGTTCCCGAAACTTGTGGCGGAACCTAACTTGTCCCTTGCCCAGCGCTATGACCACCTCATCAACTGCCTTATAACTATGGCTAGGAGTAATAATAGTGGCGAAATAGATGCCGATATTCAGATCGCGCTTGCCGTCCTATTGAATTCGAATGAGGTAGGATTACTGAATATTGCATGATTGGGTCTTGCTGATGTCCCCACAGGAGTATGGAAAAGCTCAGGACTGTTTCAAAACAGCGCTGGCTGTACGTCCGGATGTAAGTCGCTGTTCCTATCGCTGTCAAATTATATATAATTAAATACATCCGAAGGACTGGTTGCTTTATAATCGTGTGGGAGCAACGATGGCGAATAATGGTCGGGCAGAGGAAGCTCTTCAATATTATTATAAGGCATTGGAACTCAACCCCGGATATATCAGAGCACGGTATGTATTCAAGGGTCGCGTATGATCTCGGGTTTAATCGGTGTAAAAGCTTTAACCTAGGCATCTCCTGCATTAATCTCCGTGTAAGTACTCACTGGAAGCGACTATCGATGATAGGGTGCAGGAACTAATCCGCTATATGACTAGCGCTATGAAGAAGCAGCTCAGCATATTCTGGACGCCTTAGTGCTGCAAGAAACCGATGGTACCCAAGACCCACGCGGCTTGAGTGAAACCAGGGGTGTGACAACGTCTACACTCTGGGATAGTCTGAAAACGACATGCTTGCACTTGCAGCGTATCGACCTCGCAACCCTGTGCGATAGGAAAGACTTGGAAGGTATGGAAACAAGCGAGGTATAAGATAGAACAAGGCTGATATCCCAATAGGCTTCCGCCTGAATTTTCAGATGGCGTGATTGAACAGGCATCGATATCGTCATCAGGTCAAGAAACAGCATCCCGATTCAACACGTTCCGTCGTAGTATGCGATGGTACTAAAGTCATGTTGGATAGTATACACAGTTAGAATAGGAAGAGATCAGAGTTCAACTATTGGATGTGCCTGGGGCGGGACCTGAACATGAGATACAAGTGAGTATGAAAGCCTGCATGTCTACATGGTACATACCTGGTTCGAGACCCAGTCTTATCTGCTTGGCCTCTTGTTTTGACATGGCGAGTTTGACACGTTCTATGTCTGCTTGAACTTGGGAAAAGTTTGGATCATTTAGGAGAGGGTCATCCGAGCTGTGTGTAGTAGTATCGGCCACTGCCTCGACAGCTTGAGCGGCAACGAGATCCCGTATATCCTGTACGTCCAAGTCACTCATTTGAATGAGGGTAGGGCTTCTGCGAATCATAATTAGCTAATTGAGGACCGCAGCATGAGTATACGTGTTGAATGGGAAAGAAAAGGAAAATGGACGTACAAGTCAAATATACAAACAGTTGACTGCAGCACGAACTGCGGTCGTGGCTAAACAATATACAGCGCCAGCCAACACACCACTCATCTTTCGTTATCTCTCCCTCAACCTCAACTAACTACTTGATTCCAGCTCTCTAATGGAGGCACTCATTCGCGTCGCAGACACTCTCAAGTCCTTTAGGGTGCGTTCTAACCCAAACCCCTTATTGACAATACACTCATCAAGCCAACGGGCATGCGTGTCATTTTGTGAAACTATGAACAGGAAACGAGACTATCTGGTCTCCGCCCGCCCACTGAATTCTTCGACTACCACCGCATATCAAGGCCCGCGGACCTCAACCAGGCGACTTCGGTGAGCATTTCTTCCGACGCGGGGCCCTACCTCAGTTGGCGTCGTTGGGTCATGTGGCGGCGGGCGGCGCTGCCCTGGTGCTGCTGCTTTGGTACTTGCCGCCAATTTGCCCCCCATTACACCCAACTCCAACAAGGAAATCCTTTTCAGTAGAAAGCTAATCTCAATTCTTCCGCTCCTTCTCTCATTCAGCGGATATCATATAACACTCGCTATTTCTCTGGTTCGTCTCCATTTATTTGCTATTTTCGTTTTTTTTTCCCCCTTCTCCTTTGCTGTCTTTTTTTCTTCTGTGTGTGTTGCAAGGCTTGGGATGCTGATGCTGTTGGTTCTAGGAAACTACGGTTTAATTGTGGCCATCTTGGCTGTATATGCCATGTGCGTCTCACCTCTGCCGACGAATAAATAACTTGGGAGGGCTTGTCCTCTTACTAACCGTTTGGTCCGCGCTTTAGCCTAACCAATTATCTCCTCCTCATCTCCATCGCCTTCCTCGTCCTCGGCTTCGCCGCAATCAATCGCTTCGGTGCGCCCTTTTTTTTTCTTTTAAAACAAAGGAACCTCGCAACCAACACACAGCTTTTCCCCTCTGCGGCATTTTTCAAAATTCTATTCTATAATAATTAGCCCCAGACGCGACGCAATTTGGGGAACACACAGTAACTCAGAAGCACCTCTATACCACACTATTCGTGATTGGAATTCCGCTTCTGTGGCTTTCTTCGCCAATCGCCACTATCTTTTGGCTTATTGGAGCCTCTGGAGTTCTGATTATCGGGCATGCCTCACTCATAGAACCAGGAATAGAGAGTGATTATGCTAGCATACAGGAATCGGTATAATTGCCCAGTAAATTACCGTTAATCAGTGGCAAAAGATATTAATCTTTAGATCTTTTACCCCTAGTTTCTGTTTGTTTCTCGCTTGTAGTACACGTTGCCTGGATTATTTGTCTTGTATCAGCGCACAATTGATCAACTCTGATGTGGCTGTTATTGTTGCATGTGGTTCTGACGGTTTCATGTCGCTCGAAGCCATCACGCTCAAAACCTCGGTAATAATAATATTTGAATGCATTATTTTTGATTTTCGGATATGCAATGCACTGTGCTGAGTATGCAAGCTGAGACAATTGTACAACTAATACATCCAAGTTTATGACAAAAACAAAAAAAAAAACATTAAGACGGTCCACCGTCTGTATGGAATAAACATGGAGGGGAAGAGAAAGAGAGGAATATAAAAGGTTGCAATTAACGGCTAGGCGTCAAGGGAGATATCAATAAGGACAACCGAACGTGTTTGACACGATCGGCTGTATGGGAATCGCGGTAAGCTTTGAGATCAGTATGAGAAATGCTCGAAGAATAAGAGAGAAAGTAAAGGACAAATGCAAATATAAGTAAGGAAATAAACACAGGTCCTTACTATAACAGCTTGTTCATCATCCTATAGCAGAGGAAGCCATTGTCCTGGGCGATTGATGTCAAGTTTTTAGTGTTTGATAAGAGAGGAAAAAGAAGATGACAGCGTACCTATCACCATACTTGGCAGATCGAAAAGATCCCGTCTAATTGAGAAACAGAATGTAGAGGGCACGGGAGATCCGTTAGGCTTGAGTAAAACACAATGCGAGTAAACGGATTGTGTCGTATTCTCAAACGCATGATTTGCAAAGTTCTCCCAATATTCTACAACTGACTGATTCTCAAAGAGCTAAAGGGGAGGGGGGGGGAAGGGAAAGAAGCAGATGAGTCATCGATAGGGGGGGGTGTCTAGTGATTGTGGACTTTGAGCCAATCAATCAAGGAAATATTTACCTCATAGATATACTTCTTTCGGCCCACGAGCTCCTCCATAGGCCATTCGGTCAGCATGCAAAACTCGGGAGCGACGAGACAGATCTCTCCTGTTCTACGCCAAACAACAGTCGGAGTGCCGCTATAAGAGATCAGCTTCTCCATTTCCTTACCAACAACATCACTCATCGCAAAACCAACGACAAGAACAAGAGTCACACACCAATAACGTCCGTTGGAAACATTTTTCTACAAATACCTCATCGTCGAGTGATAGGGGCATCTGCAACGCGATTAACGATGGTCTGAATATGGCCAATGCGCGCACGATGCGGAGGATGTCGTTCTTCTCAAACCTTTACATTTAGATAAGCGGTGATGAAGAGTCCATATCAAGGCAGTAAGAGTTCACGCAACGTGGGTGACATGAGAGGAAAAAAGGTTTCGTCATCAGAGCCCGAGTCCACGAGGCCTCGTTTTGTTCAAAAGTACTCGAGAAACACGCACCGAGTTGGTAAGTGTTTCATGAGAAAGTGGTAACCTTCGGTATAATCATAAGGCGCGGTCACACAGTCATTGATGCTCTGCAGCTTTGAGCGACACGAGGAAGCAGCTTCCATAGCACCAGGGGGCACTGAGGAGGTAGTTGCAGGAGAGCCATTGGAAGGCGCAGGGGAAAGTAAACCGGTACTTGAGGAGACAATATCCTTTGATGGAGTATAGGAATCCGATGGAGGAGACCTAGGCCTATTTTCGAGCGGGTACCGTGGTTGTAATGGATGGAGCGTCCCTGAGGACTGATTTGGCGAATATTGCGCTGTGTATTGTAGATCGGCCAATTCATCCGATCGCTGCTGTGAATAGGCGTATGTTAAATAGGTGGCATTCCCAGGGGAAGTTGACAGATTTGACTCTGGCGACTGAATTGAGGAAAGGGGAGGGTCAGGATATGTTGAAGAGTACGTTGACACAGTACTGAGCCTCGGTGATGTCGAAAATTCGATAGATTCTGAGGGCCAAGCGGAATATTGAGAATTTTGTGGCGGAGGCGACGTATCGGAAGATGGAGGACTGGTATTGCCGAGGATAGCGGAAAGTATAGAGTATTCAAGATTGGCAGCTTCAGAGCCAAAAGAAAAGGCAGGATCGAAAGAGGAGGTCAACATTGGATCATTGTGAGAAAAGGAATCTATGGATAGGGACGAGACTGAACTGCTATTAGAGAGGTGTAGTGGGACAGGGAAAGAATTGAAACAAGTGTACCTGGTGGTACTGCAGAGGGTTCTGCGCTATTTTCGCTCGCTGGAGCTGAGGACTTGGTACGTTTTAATTGGTCTGGAGGAAGGCACGTGATGAGATACATGGGATGATGCCTGGCAGAGGGGGAACGGAACACACCCAGTTCGTCATCATCCAAGAGATATTTTGCCTTTTTGCGGTGTCCCTCTGTGCAGTTGTTGGCGATACCGCGTTTGATGCACCGCTGACAGGGACGAGCTGGTAGGAGAGGTGAGTGGGTGGTTTAAGTGAGTGAGATTCACACAAGCGGACATGTTGGCAACATACAGTCATCACATGTCAGATGAGCTTTTTGGCAATGGAAACAAGCTCTGTTAGCCTTTTTCTTCTTTGGCCCCTCCCTTGCTTTGCGGGGGGGCGGTGGGAGATCAGCAGAGGAGTCATCTGGGGTATCGGTACGCTTTCTCTTGGGGGCGGAGGAAGGCTTTTTCTTTGGGGAAGGTGGGGAGGAGGGGCCAGCGTGAGCGTTTTGCATTTGAGCGGGATTGACATAGGCAGGTGCTATTGGGGAGATGTTGTTAGTGGAGGTGGGATAGATTGCGGCGGACATGATGGTGAGGGGAGAAGGAAGATGGAAATAAATAATGAAATATGGATTTTTTATTTTATTTTTATAAAATATAAAATAGAAATAAAAGATGTAATAAATCCAACGAGCGGACCGAGACAAAGTCTCAAGGGCGTCAACTCCCAGCCACCTGATTTCACCATCTCTCACTCCGTTTCGGCCGGTTCCTCTCCGCCGCCCCTCCGTTCCTCCTCCTCCTCCTCCCGCTCCATGTCCCTCTCCGTCCTCACCGCCTCCCTCGCTGCCCGCATCGGTCACGCCAACGCACGCCAGGAAATCATTTGGCTCTCCAACTCACTCCTCTCTTCCCCCTCATCAGATGCCTCTCTCGCCTCTCTCATCAAGCGGAGACTCGCCGATGAGCCGCTTCAGTACATCCTGGGTACATCCTTAACCCCACTGGCTTACTTCAATCCTCTGACCCTGCTCTCTTCTCTCAACAGGTACTCAGCCTTTTGGCCCGCTTAATCTCCTGTCCCGCCCTCCGGTTCTCATCCCCCGTCCTGAAACTGAGCATTGGGTAATTAACCTCTCAGAATATACCCGCCCTTCTCCACTTTCTCCTCGACGTCTATTGGACCTTGGCACGGGTTCTGGCTGCATCCCTCTTTTATTGTGCCATCTTTGGCCGGATGCCTCCCTCCGTACCATCGGCCTAGATATTTCTGACCACGCTATCCAGCTGGCCAACGACAATGCTGCCCTCTGTGGCACAAGCGGTAATTCCTTCAAGACCGTTAAGGCTAGCATCCTGGATCCTGGTCTCTCCAACAACACAGAGCTTCAGCCCCCTTTTGACATAATCACATCAAACCCTCCCTATATTACATGGCAAGACTACCTCAAGTTACCTCGCTCAGTCTTCGCGTTCGAGGACCCCAGGGCGCTTTTTGGCGGGCCTAATGGTCTCGATTTCTACCACGCTATCGCTCGCTTTATCTCCGGCCAAGGTATACTCAACTCCGATGCTGTTGTTGCCCTTGAAGTTGGAGATGGCCAGGCTAAGAATGTGGAACGTCTAATCCAACAGATTGGTTGCATTCGACACACGGAAATCTGGAAGGACCCGTGGGGAAAGGAAAGGACTGTCATAGCTCGTACAGGGCGTTGATTGGGCACGCTTATTCCAACATTATCCAAATCTCGAATACTGGCACTAATTCGACACCCAAATTCCGCGGCATTGCCAGCCATTGTGCCCACTTCTCACGCACCCCATGCCGTCGTCGATGCCCAAGTCAAGTACCAGCCCTGCATAATT
Source organism: Amanita thiersii Skay4041 (assembly GCA_002554575.1). Lineage (NCBI taxonomy): Eukaryota > Fungi > Basidiomycota > Agaricomycetes > Agaricales > Amanitaceae > Amanita > Amanita thiersii. Next base: position 498,953 of record KZ301972.1, read on the forward strand.
CCCTTCTACGCCGTTCCCTTAATTCCCTATCCTTTTTACCACTCTTTTTCGGTTACCAGTGCCATTTCTTCCAAACTCAGTCCTTGTCACAATTTTCCCATACCCGCTCCTTGTCAATTTATTCCATAGCAATGAGTGGACAACATCTCATAAGGCCCGTGGTGCATCCTGTAATGCTGCCATCTGGGCGCCAGTTTTGGCCAGCTTTCCGGTTTCGCCTCATGCATGTTCAAAAATGTCCCGCCGTATTCTTCGCTCCTTGTGTCAGCAGGATGATGGGCGCGAACTGCTTGACTTGGCTACTGCATGTACTGTCCACATCATAACATCCGTCACGATGATGACTTCTAATGCCCGATGTAGTTGCACACACATCTACGGATATCTCAATATTTAGCTTCTCCAGGTATCTTTTTTTTAATAATGCATCTTGTGGTTGCGTCATGGTGTCCGCACTCCACCCCAGACCAGGACCACATGTATACCCAACATGGTGGAACTGCACATAGAAAGTTGATCTTTTGGCTCCATGAGCATCTCGAAGCACACGAATCCTGAAGGTAAATTTACCTGTGCCCATGCATAATGATCTACCTCAAACGGCATTACGTCATGCCATGCAAGGTGGCGGTATAATGCTTGGCGCGCGAAACCGGTTAAAACGCATTTTGCGGAGGACGTGGGGGAGGGTGACCGGAGCTAAGAGGGGTACATGAGCAGTTGTACATTTCGAATATCATCTGCCCAGAGGTCGCAGATGGTTACCGATAATCACAGAGCCAATTGGTGTGACACCCCGGTCATGCCTCAGCTCTCCTGACGTATTTAAGCCTTCTTTACACGTACGAGATCAGAACCAGTTTACTTGTTGACCGGCCCTACCTCAGTTGAGGATCTGCAACGCATCATGTTACAAATACAAGTAGGCTAAGACTACCCCAGATGTGTAAGACGGAGCATATCCGATGGTGAAAGGTGTTGGATGGTGCTGCTTGACGAGCGTGATTAAGCGACTGAGCATGTGTCAAGCAACGTGAGTACAGACGAGGACAATGGAACAAGTTCAACACGACGAGCCGCTAATTTCTCTCAATTACCTGAGGGGGGAGGGGGGGGGGGGACGAGGACCAATAGCAAAACGTGTAATTGCCCAACCCAACTCGGACATTCGGAACGGACGTTCGTTCCACTGTATCTCCCTTGTCTACAACAAGTGTGCATCCAGCCCCTGTCTTTGAATCTAACTTGTTTCTTGCTACGATGTCGTTTCAGCGAATCGCACTAAGCCACTTTGCAGAGCACTTTGCGCTATCAACCGGTTTGTGCATCGTAATCGTGAAACTCTGATATCCCCGTTGATCCAGCGTGCCCTGCCCTCGGTAGAGCTTTCAAGCATTGCGCTCGGTGCATCTGTTATATCGGTGTCTGATGATTTCTTCGCAGAGGCCGAAAACCTGCTCAAAGTCGAGGTACTGTATTCACGTAACTATACGATGGAGATTCACATGCGATTCTTTGCCTCATTAGCCGGCACCAAGTCTCAAAGGCCATTATGGGCCTAATGGGGCACTTTACAGCGGTTGGGAAAGTCGCAGGCACAATCCCGCGTTTGATTGGTATGGACTTTTGGTTCCAATAGTGAAACGTCATCCAATACATTCATAGGTGCATCATTAAGCTTGGGACTGTGGGAACCGTGATTGGGTTTGATATAGATACCTCCCATTTCAATGGTGAGTCAAATAAAAGGTTGTTGTGGTGCTGTTGCAGCGTATGACTTTAGTTCGCTTTAAAAGGGAATGAAGCTCCTGAGGTTTCTGTTGACGCCTTGCGTGGCGAACCCACAGGAAAACTTTCACCAATTGATTCCAAAGTATGTGGAGCGGACGAATCAAAAAAAAAAAAAGCTGTTAACTGAATCATCCCAGTGGACCGAGATCCTGCCTAAGGTGCCGTTAGGTCCCAACTCAAGGCACCTCTTCAAGATACCCAGGACAGGGGGAGTGAATTACGTCAAACTGAACATGTATCCGGATGGTGGCATCGTGAGTCCATTTTGATCATCGACTGATGGGCCACACAACTTACAATGATATTTGTGACAGGCACGTTTTCGCGTGTATGGAGATGTAGTCCCTATATTTCCGGCCAATGTAACAGATTCATTTGATATGGCGCACGTCTTTGCAGGAGGTCGTGTGGACTTCACGTCCGATCAGCATTTCGGCGTTGGCTCGAACTTGATACTACCTGGGCGTGGACATGACATGGGAGATGGATGGGAAACCAAGCGTAGTCGCCAAGAAGGTCACAAGGATTGGGCAATAATCAGACTGTAGGTCCCAGCTTGGCGTTATACTGAATGGCAGGAGATTAAAGTCAGAAACAGTGGTAACCCTGGATTGCTTGAAGAGGTAGAAATTGATACCGCTCATTTCAAGGGTAATTATCCAGAAAGCTGTGAAGTTCATGCATTGTTCAGCCCCAGCGACATTAATTGGAAAAGTCAAGACAAAGAAGGTGACTGGACTTTGATCCTGCCGCGTGTGAAACTGGGTCCACACCAACAGCATCGTTTCAAACTTATCAACATTGCCCAGAAGCCTTATTCACACGTGAAGGTAACAGTGTACCCAGATGGTGGTATTAAACGGGTGAGAGTCATTGGCCGTCGGAGCCCAGAAGTTGGTTTAGCAAGGCAGGAGCCGTCAACCTCAACATTCCATCCTACCTCTGGCCACGACCACGATAAGTCTCGTAAAGCAACTACTTTACCTATATTTCCTTTGACACCGGAGGCATTTGCACCTTATGGTCAAGTTCTGCAAGCTTACACTGGAGGTGATTCTGTGCCTAAAGGTGTCCGTGTGACTAGCGCAAACAGCGGGTCGGCCACCAAGTTTCACAAGTTGTCGATATTGAATTCAGCATATCCCGAACATTCAGATGCTTCCACGGGGATTTCAATGTATAGATGTAAACCGTTGGAAGACTTTGCTGAAGATGGTACTGTGGTATTAACACTGTTGGAGCGTCATTCGTACACGAATCAAGCATTTATACCATTGGGACGTGGAAAGGGTGGCGAGTCGCTCTCTGACCCAGCAGAGAAATATCTAGTTGTTGTGGCCAGAAATGGGACTAATGATCAACCTGATATGGAGACACTTCGTGGGTTTGTGGCGACAACGGCTCAAGGAGTGGTATACGATATGGGGATCTGGCGTGAGTAAATAAATTCAAAAGGAATATGGCACGACATCTCAGGCATGTACTATTAGACCAACCCATGACTGTGCTAGGAAAGGTAGGGTGACAGCTAGAGGACTGTCGTATTTTTTTTTGTTGAAAAAAGGAATAAAACTGACAAGATTGATGATAGGAGCTGGACATGGCGTGTGTTGAAACACAGATTGGAGATGGTAGTAAGACGGACTGTGAGGTATTAGAGCTTAGGGAAAGGTACAGGGAGGTGAGGCTAAAGGTGTTTGGAAATTGAGGATGAGAGTAAGCTAGATAGCGCTCCCTGGCGGAGTTGGAATTCATTCACACACCCTTCTTACTCTCCTCTGCCAACTCCATTCCACTCGTCCACTTTTTCATGGAGTCAAGGAAGAGGGCTCACAGTCATGAAGATGATCCTACTACAACAAAGAAACACATTATTTCTGCTGCTAACGGCAGTCCTCGCGTCAATGGCGCTTCAGCCGAGCCAGATGAACTTGAGCTCGGCAAAAACCTGGAGGTGTTCAGGTCTCAGGCCTTTAGTTCTGCATATGAATCTCATAGATTTCTTTCAGTCGTTTCGCAAAGAAGCTATATATCGACGTATGAAGCACTACTTTCGTGAGAATGAAAGGAGTTTGGCTCGAATCGCAGAGTTGGAGCGACGTAAGAACACCTGTGAGGCGGGTTTAGCTGCCATATCCGCTTGTTGGTCACAGGTGCATTGTGTTCTTTTAGACCAACTATTCCTGGTGTTTAACTATTTCATTTCATAGCTTGTTGACGCAATACGCCTTCTGGCAAAACCAGAAAATATTCCCGAATCTAGCGTTTCAACACAAGGTCTGTTGAGGTGCCACTTCCTCGTTAATGTTGTTTTGATGACTTCTTAGATATATTTGACCTTGCAATACATCTACAGAATGACGCTGCAGACGATATTACTCGGGCTCTCGAGAATAAATTCAATGCAACACAGTCTCTGGTCACGAAATTTATTCAGTTAGGTGGAGTGACGCCGTTCAAGTTGGTTGAATCCGATGTGTATGCTGATTGTCAAAATGCTAAGACTGAGGTTCTTACCCTTTTCAATCCTTTTTCAGCTGAAAACTCACGACAACTTCATAGTGTGCTGCCCTTCGTTCTCAACTGGATCTATTACGAATTCGTTTGCGGGATTCAGAAGCTCTTAAAGAACAATATCATACCGCTTTAACTGCTGCCGAAAATCGTATTGAGCGTGTTCAAAGTGCTACTGTCATCGGCATGGAGAGGTCTAGTGGCTCTGAAAAGCTAGATGTGAAGGCTGAACAACCAGAGGAAACGCCACTAAAGCCGTCCTCTCCCGTAGTGAGTGGTTCGGTTCATTGGTGGGAGTCTTGACCATCTAATCACCTCGCTTTCTTCTAATACCTATACAGCCGAGTCTCCACTCACCCTCCCCAACTGATGGGAAGCAGTTGAACGCCAACGCCGAAGTTCTACAAGAGGTTCTGAAGCTTAGAGAAGCCAAAATTGTGGAACTTGAGAGGGACATCTTTTCATTGCGTGAACAAGTTTTGGCAAAGGATATATATGTATGCCATTGACCTTTTGTTTTTCTTGACACTCACTTGCAGCTATAGTCTAAACATCCATCGTCAGAGTCCATCATCGAGCATCCAACGTATAGATCATTACTCGAACGCGAGGAGGTGGTTCAGAAAGCGTTGACTGAAAGAGACGAGCAGATAGCTCGTCTAACGGAAGAAATCAATCAGATGCAATCCTCAAGGAAGGACTGGGAGGAATCTATTCTGGTATTCGAATCATCAATATTTCGGTTTCAGTAGCGCCAAGCGCTAACGTAACAATAGTCTGCTTCAAATCAATCTCTTCAAGAACTCAAAGCTATGATGTCAAAACGCGATGCGGATAATGCCCGACTCCGTGATCAACGCGAGCAGTTGGCAGCTGAGATTCTGGAAAGGAAGCAGAAGGAAAGCATAAAACAATCCTCATTCCAGGAATACAAAAATCTGGCAGAGTCACGTTCAGTAAGTTACCTGCGATCTGTATCCTATCTTTCAATATTGATCAGCATTAACAGGAACGTATTGTTGTTCTTGAATCTGAAGTGAAAAGGTTAAAAACACGGCTGGCTGCTGAAGCTTCCAATGAGGATTTGATGACTTTCATCGCAGAAGATGGTAATGCCACTACAAGCGCATATATCGATGCCCTACGAAATCGTGCCATGTATGTCTAGGGCTTAACCTGTTTTCTTATGAGTGCTCAAATCTGTTATTTTTAGTAATGCAGAAGCCCGTGTCACCGCACTGGAGCAGTCACTAGCCATCTTCCAGGATGATCACCCTGATGTTGTTGAACATATGAGAAGCGAAGCTGAAGCAAGGATGAAATTGGCCGAGGTGACTGCTCAGCTGGAGAAATACCAGCGTGTGTATGGCAATTCCTCCACCCTCCCTCCAGATGTTTCCCACCTTGCAGAGCAACTGAAGCAAAAGGAGAACGAGCTGCAACGACTACGCTTAATCAATACCCAGCAGACTCAGGTGAGATCCATCACTTGCGTAGTTTCGTACCTCTCCTAACAAGCCTATCTAGGCGGAAGCTTCATTGTTCGCAGAGCTGGAGAAGCTATCCACCTCTTGGGAAGCTCTAGATAGGCAAGTGAAGAGCAAGATACTTGACCTCTCCCAGATGGAAGATAGACTGAATAAGAGTGGGCTCGATGTAAGTTGCCTACATCAGTTTGGATGTATTCCATTAACTGGGTGATATAGAAAGCTAAATCTGATAATAAATTCTTCGCCGCCATGCGCGATAAGGAAGCTATTGATGTGGAAAGGAAAAACGTAGCACGTAACATGGAGAAACAAGCCAAAGCAGTAGAACGTTTTGTAGACCAGGAACGCAATTTGAACGATCAAGTGGTGAGTTCCTCCAGTCGTTTGATTCAATTAATGATACTATGTTGCTAGGGTGACCTGGAGAAGGAAGTTGGGTTACTCAAGAAGGGTTATGACACTTTGAAACGTGAAAACTTCAAGTTACAGGCCGAAATGATTGATCTTCGGCATCTAAAAGAGTATGAAAAAAGAATGAAGGATGCTGTGAGTTCAACGTCTGCTTGTCTATTTTTTTGACGTTAAACCTTCTTGCGTAGGCGAAAGGCGTTTACAATGAACGTGAAAGAGAATTGCAAATCCAGATATCAAAATATCGTTCAACAGAGGAAGGATTAGCTCGGGCACGGAAGGAGGCTGAGCAGCAAATACTAGAATGGAAGAAGAGTGCAGCAAGTACTTCACAGAACAAGCAAGATAAACAGGCTAACGAGGTGCAAAGTTTGAAGGTGTGACATACAATTCTTTTGTGATGTTCTCCTGCTAAGCTCCTTCAGGAATTGCTACGCTGTTCAACTTGTAAGACGCACTTTAGGAATACTGTGATAACGAAATGCATGCATAGTAAGGAGGCGGTCCGTATACTGTGTATTGTGTGCTAACATACCCCATCTAGCATTTTGTAAACAGTGTGTGGAAGCACGAATCGCAACGCGGCAGCGAAAGTGCCCAGCCTGTAACCTTGTCTTCGCGCAATCAGATGTTCAAACACTCTGGTTTCAATAGACCATATCACACACGTAGCTCACAACATGTCTAGTAATATATTTTATTCATTATTCACTTTTTTTGACATCGCTGTACGTATGTTCTTTACATTCTGCAGCTGGCATCTGTATTAATTTACTAGAGCTTTTGCTCATCGCCATTCTTCCTGTTCATCTATTTCCAGGATTATGTAGAGAATTAATGATATTGTATGTAGATGCAACACATGAATGTAATATCGGAAACATACTACCGCTTGACCCAAGTATACTAAAGAAAATGGGTGAGTCTTAAAGAAACAAACATGTGATGTACATACCCTCTTCCGAGCCTTCGCCAAGCCAGTCTTTTTCCGCTCTACCATACGAGGATCACGTCTTAACAGTTTGGCTAAAGGAATAAAGATTCAGCAAGACAATAGACAAGGAGATAAAGAACTATACCCTTCTTCAATAACATTTCAACTTCTGGTTCATGGGCAGCGAGACCCTTAGCAATGCCATGCGCAAGAGCGCCGGACTGCCCTGTCGTACCACCACCTCGAACAAGAGCAAATACATTGTATGCACCAAGGAGTCCAGCAACCTTAAAAGGACGGGTTACGCGTTCGCGATCAGCAACAAGGGGGAAATAGTCTGCGAGAGGGAGGTTGTTCACAAGAATAGTGGTAGGGGTGACTTTAACGGGCGACATTGCGTTATCTTGGATAGACTCAATCCCTAGCATAGCTTCAAGAGAGTCCTCAGTTGCAGGTGGGGCTGAGGTATGGATAGGTATGACCCAAATGCGTGCAGAGCTAGTTTTTCGTTTGCCAACAGTGTAAGAGCGACCATATTCGTCAAAAACGACAGGTTTCCGTTTCCGTTTCGAAAGAGAGATTTTATTTTTTGTGCTCTCGAACATTGTTACGATATGTTGAATACCGTCAGCGAGATCTGTGCACCCTGCTGTCCTAGCTATGCTATGACATTCATTGAGTTGATTGAGAAGAACTATGAGACGACGATAACGCGTTGTGCTCATATGGCTTTGGAAGTCAACAGCCAATTCTTCCTGGGTCTTCCATGAAGGACGTAGGAAATTGACGCTGTCATAGGCGAATTCGGGCAGAGGGTGTAGTTGAAGTGCCTTTAGTGCACCACGAGCAGAAGAAATGGCTTTCTCAAGTTGAGAAACCTGGTCATAATAAGTCGATCTCCCAGTGTAGAAACTAGGCGACTGGGGCGGGTTCTTGGGGACCGATTCTTCCTCGGTTGAGAAAGATCTGGGGGGTCTAGGCTGCTGTGGTCTAGAGAGCTGTGAAGGGGGAATGAAGGAACGTGCAACAGAGTAATGTCGTTGCTGAGTGCAGACAGCGTGCAGTTGCCGACGTAGCGCGTTCATCCTGACATCCTCGTTTTCCCGTTTCTGCTTTGCCTGTCCCCCTCTAGTCATGTGACCTACTCTGATCACGTGAAATTCCTTTTACGGTAATCCTCTGTGCAACGCTAGCTTCGTTCCCCGTCATGACTACTGTCAAGGAGAATAACTTTGCTGGTGCATTAGCGACATGGAAGGGTATCTCCTATCTCAAAGTCACTCGTGTCAAGATGCTCACTGGGCCTCACAGACGTCAATCTCGTCGAGTTGCAAAAGACACTTGATACTCAGGGTATTGAAATAGTTGACAACCAGAAGGAGAGTGTACTAGGCCGCAAGGCACTGTCAGAGCAAACAAAAGGTTGTTATTACCGCTATCTATCTCATGGACACTCAATTTAGTCAACAGAGTTTAAGAAACTACCTGATGAGGCAAAGCTTGGTGCATTCAAGGGTCTCCTCAAAGGTATGCTACAACCCCTAATGTGCCTGCACTGTCCATACCGATATGTCTTTCAGCTTACCAGACAGAGATTGACAATTTAACAAAGCGGTCCAAGATCTCCGAGAATGCCTTTCTGAATGTGTATAAGGTTCTAGCAGAGGTCCCCGATCCTTACCCACTGTTGGAGGCTGCTGTGGTGGGTTTTGCATGAAGCAACGATACCCTGACCTCATGAAATACTGCAGGATCAAGCTATGAAAGTTGCTGAAGCAACTGAACATGAATCGGAGCTGCAACGGCTTCGCGAAGAGAACATGGAACTGCGGAAACGTAACAATGATCTAGGGGGTGTTGAGTCAGCTAAAGTAAGACTTGAAGGGAAGGTTGACCAATTGGAAAAGAAGGCAATGCTCTTTATTCTGAGGAGAGAATAAACAGCTGACTCAGTGAACAGATGGAAGTCATAATCCAAGAGAAGGTTGCTCAGAAAGAGAATGAATTGAATGCAACCTACGATGAAAAGCTTCGCAACTATGAAGAACGGTTAGTTACGTTCTCCATCTCTGGTGTGTTACCCTGATGCCAAGAACAACAAGCGAGCAAGACCTCCAGCGACAAGTAGAACTCACGCGCAACCAACTTCGAGATTTGCGTATGTCAAACGAGTCCAATCAGGCCAAGTTGCTGGATCATACCCAGCGCCAAGGTACGTGCTCAGATCTTACAGATATACTCATGTCACTAATGCCCTGCCAGATCAAGAGGTCATAACCAAGCTTGCTGAACTAGATATGATTGTTTCGGACCTGGAAAGAGCTAATAGTCGCGTTGTAACTGTCGAAAGAAGGAATGTAAGTGTTCTCCCTGATGCTTAATGGACTGTTCTCACGTCCCTTCAGGAGTTGTTGCGAGCTGAAATTGAGGCCATGCGTAGTGGGAGTGAGGCTTCAGATCGGTGGGCCAATCGGCAGCTCCTCACTTGCAGTACACTTATATTGACCGTGGGTGTGAGAACAGTGTAGAGACTCTTGAGTCGCAAGTATCGGCACTGGAAGCCGAAACCGAGCGATTATCGCGTGCTCTGGAATCGCAGAAGCTTGTAGCATCGGAAGCACAGATCTCTGGGGTCAGGAGAGTTGAAGAGATTTCACGAGAAATCAACAAAAAGGTTACTACTACCTTGCTCCACTGATAACTCATGCTTACTTTTTGTCTTTAGGCCGCGGAGATAGACCATCTAAAGTCAAGATTAAAACATGTCAGTGACTATGATGAAATCAAGCGTGAATTGGAGATTCTCAAGGTAAGACACGTGCCAACATACAATGCTAGGTGTTAATGTAACACATTTCATAGTATGTCGAATTCTCCGGTTTTGAAGACGAGATAGACCCTGTTGAACACCAACCTAATGGGAAGATCACAAATTTGCATAAGCCCAACCTAGACAGGTCAAACAGTCAGCCGACTAAATCATTAGAGGTACTCTTAGCCACAAAAAATAAACGCATCCTAGAAGAACTGACCAAATTCCGGGTAAGTCCGTCAGTAGATGCTTATCAGGTCTATTCAATTAATCATCATATCAATATAGATTCTTCATGGAGAATTGGAAGCTTCATTTCAAGCCGCACAAGAAGAGCTCAATGTAACAACTTTAGAGCTTGAGAAACAAAAGGCTTTGAATGAGAAGTTGGAGAATGATCTCCTTTCTATGAATACAGCCAATAACGATGCGACACCTGAATCTGGCTTCGATGTATTGGCAAGTTTAGAAAGAAGCAAGAAAACCAATGTATGTCTTCCATCAGATTCCCCCAGCTAGCATTTGCCGAGCCCGCAATTGTAAACCGGCAGGATTCATCGCGCTCAACACCGATACCATTTACATCAACAGCAGACACTTCAATTCTGCCCATTGTGACCAGCCAACGCGACCGATTCAGACAACGCAATGCAGAACTTGAAGATGTACGAACGTGCCTTTAGAATTTCTCACCCATTATAGTTCATTGATTCCTCGTCACCACCTTTTCATACAGGAATTGCGAAAACAGTTTCAGGTCATCTCGGAACTCCGCACTGAAGTCAAGTCGTTACAAGCCGATAACCTTAAACTATACGAGAAGGTACGATATATGCAAAGCTACAGGGAAGAAGCTGGTTCCCGTCCGCCAACGTCGCAACTTGACCCACTTCCCGTCCCTGCTTCTGGTGGTATAGATGATATAGGCAAATACCGTGCTCGCTATGAAGAATCTATGAATCCCTTTGAGGCATTTCGTGGTCGAGTAAGATACATGCTATTTCTCAAATTCTGGGGGAAAAAGATTAAACGCCCATCCAGGAAGCTGCCAGAGCCTATCAAAGTCTCAATCCCGTTGAGAGAGGTGTCCTTGCGTTGACCCGTTCCATCCTTGGAAGCCGTCGTGCACGGACTTTTTTCGTCTTCTATGCTTTAGCGCTTCATTTCCTGGTCATGTACACGACTTATGAGTGCTCCGCCTCATCCCGGTCGCAGCCTCAGAAACAGTCCAATCCATATGGTGCATAGTCTACATTACAGTTCATTACAAGTCATTATGAGTAATACGATACCTTTGGAGTTGTGCCATGCACATATGCAAGTCTATTTACAGTGCAGGGGAATAAGATACATACAACTTCTTATGGGCGGCCCGGCTTGCGGGTACGATAAAAGGAGAGAGCTGATTCGACGGCATTTAGGATAGGCTTCATGGCCTAGATCAGAAGTTTCAGTAATACAAATAGTCAATGAAGTCAACCGGTGATTACCGTTTCTATTCGATTTGGATCTATTCCATTCTGCTCTGCTATAGCCTTCAAGATGTTGACCTTTTCTGGTGTCTGGGATATATAACCAATCATCTTGGCAGCCTTTGCGGAGCGCTGTGCTGGAGTGACAACAGAGATTGTCTGCAATTCCGCGAGTGGAGGATAAACGGACGACCAAAATTGCCGAAGAAATTCATTCGCCGTTATTTGGCATGCCGTCATTTGTTTGAAAAGACCATCTGGGATGTCATCTTCCCCAAATAGAAGTGCGAATATAAGTTTTTCCGCATGAATCAAGGTTGTGTCGTGTCAACTTACTTTTCTTGGATCTGACATCAAGACGAGCCGTCACATTTTGTGTCATGGTGAATAGTGCCGCTTCACCAGGTTTACGTTCTACCTTGAGCTGGTGGGAAGGTGATTTCAATACATGCTATATGCTGCTCGTTGCCATGCTGCTTGCCTGATGCAAACCAACATCCCAATTATGTAAATTTCCTTTTGCTTCTTGTAAGATGGACTTAAGGTCTAAAGCCTGAAAGCATGGTAGATAAATATAGCTGGTGAAACAATCCCAGGAAGACACACCTTTTTGGCAGCTGCTTGTTCTGCAGCCATGCTGGCTAGCCGAGCTTCAAAGTACCTCTGCCTGTCTTGCATCTCTAAAATGATTCCCGAGGAAGCTTCAGGATCGTTCAGATCATTTATCTCTATCTGAGAATACAATTTCTAAATAACAAACAGTATGAATGAGCCTGTTAGTTGATTGAAACTGCATTAAAGATACCTTGTCCCCGGTCCGCAAACGTTTGGATGGGTGGCTGTCACCCCTGGAACCAAGATGAGGCATCATACTTGACCATGAATATCGCTACTCACAATGCTGATTTTAGAAGCCGTTCTGAGTGTTCGTTGAATTTTCGTATAAGCGGTAGGGCACCCTTTTGTCTGCCAGCCTGCATTGTTACATCTTTCTCATTTCCGGTCTCAATAGTGCATCAAGTGTCAGGAAGAGTATCTTCTGTACAAAATCAATAATCATACCTCCACATGATCTTCTTGGGTAGCTCTTAAGCTTACAAAAAGGTCCTCCACTTCGGGACGCACCCGACGTGGTTCCAGACCTGTTACATATGGCTGTAAGGTGCAAGATAATGCGAATAGATACAATGGTCCTACCATCATCCTCTTTCTCAAGATACTTGTCGAAAATAGGATCGTTCTTCACAACATGTTGGGCCGCAGACGATCGAATAGATGCGCGATGAGCATTGAATAACTTGGACTGAAAGTATCGACCCCAAAATTCTTCCTCTGTGAGCTAATTCTACAATCAACACGTATTTTAAGCTTAAGATGAGATTTCCTCACTTTACTAGGTACATTCTCTCTGTGAGCCTTTTCAACAACGGGGTACTCGTCAAAAATATCGCGAATTAACTGAGGCGTGATACGAATTTTGATTTCACCTCCATCTACTGTTTCAGGTCGAGGGTCAACAATTTGGCCAGGCTTTCCTTTTCTCTGACTTTCTGCTGCGGCTTGAGCGAGTAGTAGGTGCTTTTAACAAAGAGTCAAGTGAAAAGAACGCATACACAGAAAGAGAATAGATACCTCACGACCATCCCAAAACTCAGCCTCTGAAATTTGACCGCTCATAACGAGTTCCTTGTGCAAGGTCGCCAAGTCTGGGTTGCTCAAGAGCACATTCTTACGAAGCCGAAAGTCGCTTGCGTGATCGTTGCCAGGAATGACAGGAGTAGTAAACCGGTCACTACCTACGGATGGGGCGCGGGATGTCGAAGGACGTGGAGAGGGTGCAAGGGAAGAAACAGCCGGCTTGGGAGTAGGAGCACTGGATGCAGGTGCAGAGACAACGCCAGCAGTTGCAGTGACAGGAGGACGAGGTGCGATGTCGGTCACGCTTCGATTGCGACTTATTATGGTGGTGAGTTCTTTTTTGAATTTTTCACGCTCAGAGTACGCGACATGTTGAGGTGAAAGGAAAGTAAAGTTGTGTCCCGCTTCATCTCCTTTCAAAAGAAGCTTCAGTCGAACCTGGGCAGCTCCTTCTTTACTACAAAATAGAGCTAACTGGGCGTTAACGGATGACTTGCATGAGACTGAGAGCCTGGAAAACGAACATAGAAATTCAACATAAGGAACGCGTATTGAGGAAGCTTTCTTCCCGTCTTGAGTCCATTGCAAATGAGTGTCTGTGAGCTCAAGGAGGCCAGGTATTTTCTTGTAAGATGCCTTTGCCGTACAGAGCAACGTAGGCATAAAACAAGCCGACAATGATTATGTAAGCATTTTTTACCTTTATCTGGCTTCTTATCCCCGCTATTTCATCCAACAATTAATAAAAAATGCGCTATCTAATCTCCCATCATGCCCAAGGTTGACCGTCAGCTTGTCGTCTATGACTTTGACTGGTATCTCTTCTGTGTCTTCTCCATTATGTCTACTGACCATCATACGTAGGTCCATGGCTGACCAGGACACCGACAGATGGATCTTTGAAGTCCTGGCCCCTGATCTTCGTCGCAACATGAAGAAACTCAAAGACAAGATCCAATGGACTGATCTTGTGTATGAGCTTGCTACCACCTTGACTGTGACCTTTGTTTATTGGACATAGGGCCCAGACCCTTCGCGATGCCCATAAACGCGGCATCACTAGAGAGCAGATCGAACATGCGCTCAGAATTATGCCATTCGTTAGCCTTGCATCCTTTCTTTCAGCTGATGGCAGAAAACTTATTCTATCTATGCAGCATCCAGCTATGGAACGAGCTGTCAAACACCTCCAAGCCGCCGGAAATACTACTTTCCTTTGCTTATCAAACTCAAATTCTGTTTTCATATCTACTATCCTTGAGGTATGCTGTCATGTATGCTCACGGTCAGCTGGTCCCACTGTTGCATAAAAGGCCAAAAATCTCCAAAATCTTTTCAAGGAAATCATCACTAACCCCGCAGAGTGGGACGAATCTGGATTGCTAAAGCTACGTCGCAAGATCGATCTTGATGGGCCGCAACATTCCTGCACCGTGGGCTGCAATCCGAATATGTGCAAAGGTACCAACACGCGCACTCCATCATCATGCTCTAACAGTTTCACTTCGGAGATAGGCGAGGAGCTTGAAGCTTTTCTCAATAGACATGCCCCGCGCTATAACCGAATTATCTACGTCGGAGATGGGACAAATGACTTTTGCCCCGTGTTGCGCCTGCGGAGGTTTGTCAGGTCTCGTTCTCACTGCTTCCCAGACTCATTAAATACACCATAGCCAAGATATAGTCCTCTGCAGGAATCACCGAGGACTACAGAAGCGGATAGTTAAAGAAGGTGGCTTACAATGTCAGGTCAAGTATTGGGGTGGCGCTTGGGAGGTGGAGGAAATTTTTAGCAGCCTGTGAAGCTGGCCATTACGTATCTTTGTATTTCTGATAATGACATCCTCGCGCATCTTTTACATAGGTATGCAGCGATATTAGAGTCCAAACGAGCAAATAATAAGATTCAAAGTTGTAACAGTGCAATCACCATAACATGAGTCTAGCTCACGAGAACTGCATAATAGAATTGCGGATGAGAATATAAGCAAAAAAGAGGTTTTGCAACGTTCGAACGCGTAATTTAAAGGGGCTGCAATACAAACGCGAGATTGCATCATCTCCTTTCAAATTATCTGGGCCACACATCTAATCCGCTTGTTCTCCGTGCGTCTTTCGTAGAAGGCTGTTGATTCTCCGATATCGGAAACTGCTGTCTCTGTGGAACAGTTGCCGATTGGCCAGCAGAAACAATTCCAGCACCATAGAATGACGTTGCAACTGATGGACCCGGTGGAGCAACATGTCGAGCATTGGAAGGGGGTCCAGTGGTAGCATACGGTTGATACTGATCAGGTTGCATAGGAACAAAAATATTCCCAATGTCTGTCCGTGAATCAAATCCTGTCTGCCCTGGCTGTTGCTGCGACTGTGGATAAGTTGCAGGATAACGATTACCAGCCGTCGTCGAGTTGCTTGCATATGTTTGAGGCGGGCTCGGAATCATACCAGTAGCACCATACATAGCTCCTGGGTTGTCATTCCTCGCTGCGCTCCGTACATTAGACATGACTACGTCTCGGCGGGTCGTGTCACTGTCCACGGTAATCGTGGGTGGTTGATATGAATGTGACAGCTTCGAAGGAGGGGGAGGGTAGCGATTGCTTGATGAGGCCCAGTTAGCAAGCCCTGAAGCAGCCACAGCTTCAGCTTGCTGTTGCAAATACTCTAACTGGGGGTAGGGTTGAGCAGCTATCGGTTTTCCAGTCTGACGCCGTTCCCATTCTCTCATGGCATCCTCCCTGTTGAGAACAGGCGTGAGGGCATTCCTTCCTATAACATCCTGATTCATGTGTTGCAACCGTGCCAGGGCAGGCGCCAAAGCAGGGGGTATTGTGTCCATTTGATTGATAGTGTTGGCTCTAGCACGAGTAGCAGGGTAATATGAACTCGAAGGCAGATTAGGGTTCAGATGTGTATTCGCATTCACCCCTGAGACAGGTGGATGGTTTGAATAGTGCTGTACAGACTTGCCCAAACCAAGCTGCCCTGTCGACGTTTGGTGGTTAAGACGTTGCTGCGAACCAACCTGATTAGAGGAGTACTGCTGCGACGAATACCCAGCTGCCCCTACTTCCGAACTTCCCGAATACGTGGATGCTGCTGGCGGAGGATTCTGTGTTTGAGGCGTGATATAAGGGTTTCTGTAGATCGATGCCGCCTGCGATGCCGCCTGCGCCTGAGCCGTAAATGCCTGGTGCTGTGCAAGATGATGGTTATAAGCGGCAGCATCCTGGTACGCTCTCGTCCCTTTAGGTTGTGAGGGGACTAAACCACCATAAGGTCTCTTCGGATCCGGTCCGCTCGAAGGCGCGGGAGAAACAGAGAGCCCGTCAGGCTACAAAGTATAATCAGATGGTGAGGTTCGCTAGCCGAAATGTGTATGCATACCACAAACGGTTTCGTAAATTTCTCTCCAGTAATGAATGGATGCATTCTAGCTTGTTGTGGTGTCCACCTCGTGACTGGATTGAGATTTAACAAGCCTTGGCAGAAATCTATGAAGGATGCTCTATTGTTCATTTCTATGTGCAGGTAGAAAGTAAGGGCGTGAAACAAATTTGCGGAAGAGTAGCTCATACCTTTCTCAATTTCATGGCTCTGCCTTCCTGTTTTGGACTGAGGTAGGGGTGCGGTGTTAATGAGTTCAGGTAATGACGTAGCCTTGAAGTATTGCTTCCCAGGCTGCTCATTTGTATTGTGCTCCCGTGAGTATTGCTCTATGCCTTTCAAGCGATACCTTTTCTCATGTTGATTGCTCTGCGAGTTCCACACTTCATATGGATCAAAAAATTGATGCACCTGTTTTCCGGTATTCAACATACTTAGGGGGGGCATCCTAAACGTTGCTTTGATCAGAACGGTGGTCAAAATACTATCAAGAATTGTTCCATACCCCAGCATGTCGACGATGCGTGTTAATTGGTTGTATTCACTTGTGCCAGGAAACAAAGGTAGCCCAAGGAATAGCTCGACTGCAATGCAACCCAAGGACCACATGTCAATCGCGGCTGTATAGGACATGCCAAGAAGCACTTCTGGCGATCGATAAAATCTGGATTGGATGTATGTATATACCGTCTGTCGCTCGTGGCAAGCAGAACCAAAATCAATAACTTTGATTTGAGGAGATTGAAGTCTACGCAGGTAATTAAATAATGAGATGAAATGTGCAAAGTCAATGTGAATTAGTGACATACGATTTCAGTAAAATATTTTCAGGTTTTAGATCGCAGTGTATGAGGCGAGCCTCTTTAAGGATAGTGAGCGCGTCCAACAATTGCGCCATGAAGACCTTGACAAGTTGTGTACTGAGGCCTTGGAACTGATTTTGTTTAATAAGCTCATAGAGGTTGGAGGATAATAGCTCAAACACAAGACAAAGGTGATTGCGGTGAATGAAAGAATCCCGAAGGCGAAGGATGTGGTGTTCGTCATTCGGATCACAATTCTTGTTCAACTAATACTCAAATGAGCGTCGTTTCAAGGAAACAAGTAGAACAAACTCACCAACTCTAGAATTGTCACTTCCATCATGCTTTGATTAAAGTATGCGGGTTTATTTTTGACAACCTTGACTGCGACCACTTCATGAGTCTTCATGTTTTGACATTTTACAACCTGCCCAAAAGTTCCCTGACCCAAAATATCAAGGATCAAGTACCTGTAAAGGGTTAACAATGGAGTGGAACAAATCTAATTTAAACCCACTTGTGTCCCTCCTCTGTACCTAACCAATCGTTGACGTAGAGGATATAGTCATAGTCTTCGTTATCATAACCATCATTGTGAACCGGTTTGCTTGGCTTTGTGAGCACTCGCCTGGGATTGTGAGCAGATTCATATCGGAACTGAGGGTTGCAAATATGATATGTTTCAACAATGTTAGTAGTAAGCTGTTGAAGAGGCTGGAGACAATGGTGAGGCGCGATCGGCTTAACATGTCACTATACACACCGAAAGATAGGAGCCGGTGCTCGACATCCGCCGGCCTGCTGGTTCCAGATCTACCCGAGCTTGCAGGTCGTGCATGGTCCGCACTCGACGGAACCCACCAACTCGTCGTCGCTGCGGAGGCATATCTACAATCATGGGTTGGTCGGAAGAAAAGTAATGAGGGGCGGAACCTTGCATAGGGTGCAGGTATGATATAGGTGTCGGGGGATTGGACAGAGAATTCTGCTTTGAGTTAGTGTGAGCAGAAAGATGAGTCTGACTCTGAGGAGGTAAGTGAGGGCTAGAGGTATCCATTGCATAAGTAGGGGTGTAAGAATGGGTAGAATGGATCGATGACGAAGTGTGAGACGAAAAAGTCGTTGACATGGGTGGTGTCATCGAATCTGATTTTGCTTGTGTATGACCTCGATTATGGGGAGCAAGAGCAGCAGTTGTGTGATGATTTCGTTGTTCTGGAGGAGAAGCATATGTGTAGGTCGTTGCAGTAGGTGAATACTGAGATTGTTGAGACTGTTGGGAGTATGGATCAAGGAGAGACGCCGAATTCGGCGTATTTGGACCACGAAGGGGAGAACGACCTGCACGAAGGGTCTGGTTTGTCTCCTGGGGATTCTGCGACCTCTTTGGGTGTTGACCAGAGGAGCCGTTATAGTAGATGTCAGTGAAAGAATCATTTGGAGGCGACGTTGGAGTGTTAGCGGCAGCGGTGGTAGCAGCTAGAGATTGAGACTGATATGCAACACCAGGAGGATAGAAAGAATTGTGAGGGAGCTGTTGTTGTTGTTGTTGTTGTTGTTGCTGCTGCTGCTGCTGCTGCCGTGAAGTGGCGCTGAGTTGGTTGGTGGAATTGAAAGCGCCTTCGAGGTCCTCTGGTTGATGATGACGACGGACCCTGGAAGCAGAGGAAGCATTGCTGGCAGCGGTGCCACTGAGGGACGCGCTACGAGCCAACTGAGACTGGTTAGAGGAAAAGTACTGGGGAGAGGAAATGGCCAGATGCTGATCTTGTTCGACGAGGTGAGATATGCGAGGCTGTCGTGAAGGACCGGTAAGGGAATGGTGAAGGGGCTGAATGCGATGGGACTGGGACTGTGGAGGAGGAGGAGGAGGGGGCCCTGAATAGAGATAGGAGGGCTGTGGAGGATTATGAGGATGAACGGTGGGGGTGAGGGGGTCGAGGTGGGTCTGCCAGCGAGGAAGGTCAAAGTCGTTAGTGTCAGGCATGTATAGTTCGGATTCCGACATGGCTGGAGCGCAGTATTTTGATGCCACTCTCGTTGCTTGAGCTGTCCTAGACGACGTGCAAATGTGGCTGGACGGGTGTGCGTGTTGCGCCAAGTTGTGCCGTACAACTCATGCCAACTGTCACCGTTGTCATCTATTGTCCGACCTCGATATCTATCCCAGCACTCTCTTCACTATCTCTCTCTCTATTCTACCAAGCTCTCTTCTAACCTCTACACCACCCACATATCCTCCTCTTTCTCCAATATCAACCGACACAAAAACTGGCTTTCCAATTCGTCTCCCTGTAAACGTAGACAACAGTCCTTCTACTTTGCCTTGCATGACTCACTCCTTACCTAAACGCTGTGCCATCGATAGTGCTGTATCCGAATCGGCTGATCCAAACAGCGACGTTCCAATCGCATCAGCCCCAGCCTATGACTCTACTCTTCACTTATTGTTTCCTATTACCATTTTGTTACACACTTACACAGTTCATTTTCGTCGGCAATCCATATGCCCAGTTTTTGCACAGATTTCCTTGTCCCATTGCTCTATCAACCTCCTCAGCCTGTACATCCGTTGTTCCAACCCATATCATATACGAATCGACAAGTTTAATAATCTGCAGCGCAAACGCCGGTAAGGCAGGATCCGAAGGTGGAAAGTATTCAGTGTGAATGGGGATTGCACCATTCATAATATAATCTAATAAGCACTGCAGGCGACCGCTACTCTGACCACATTCATCCAAATACGCCACTACACTTCATTGATTATGTAACATTCCCCCCCCCCTCCTCTATCGCCATGTCCATCAATCTGCCATATGAGAGTTCGCAGAATAAAAGAACTATTACAGATGAACTTGCATCTCCCTCGAGTTCACCTTTAAAACGTGCTCGTCGTAACACGATGAGCTGTGATATGTCAGACCACAATCCTTTTTTATCATCACAATCATCACAACATACATTCGTCTTGAATAATGTACCTCCCGTTACGCCATCGACTAACCGCTGTAAGTTAAAGGCCATATGTGGGTGCATTACTGATAGAAGTTTCCTCCGAGTAGTTCGTAACCCGCTATCTTTCACCCCATCAACGAGCAGTTCAAGGAGGCACCTCGGGTTTGGTACCCCTGAAACAGTAAGCTACCCCTCAAAAGTTTTCTTGGAACATAATAAGGATTATTGTCAGCGCGATTTCAGCTTGTCACAATCAAGCCCTCAAGCACTTCGCGTTTCTGATGATGATCAATACTCGGCCGATGCAATAGAAGGCATTCTACAACATCTCGTTGGAGGCCTTCCTGATTATTTACGCAAACTAGAGAGGCAGGTCATTGCGTCAACGCAGAGTAGTCATGCCAAAACAATGCGCATACAAGAGTTGGAACAACAAGTTGTGGAGTGAGGGGTTTTTCAACCTCTTTTATCTACACTCTCATCTGCCCCATTAGATTGCAACGGCAAAAGATGAACTTGGAGAAAGCTCTTGCAGATCTTGGAGGGTGATCAGGTTGACACGATTTATTATATTATTTACTCGGGATACCAATGCGTGGACGAATAACGCCCATTCACGGCTACCATACTTCATCAAGTTCGACACTGTTTGCACATGGCACCACTTTCGATGTCTCTGACTCAGCGTCATAATTGTTATTGTTTCCAATGTATTCTCTTGATAATTTACTCGATTGTTGTTTTCACTGAACTTTATCGTGCAATGCGCCTGCAGTACATTGACTCCAAGTTAGTCATTCTCCCAGAATTATTACAACGGTCATCTGACATGTCTCGATCATAGGACCGTCTCGGCAGATAAAATAACATAACAAGAACTCACATTCACTAAAAGAATCCGTACTCAATGAGAGCGCAGTAAAATCAAAAATCACAGTCTCCATGCGTGGGTCCCACAACTATGGGCATGTTTTGAGGCACAACTCAAATTACATTGAAAAGAAGCCTGTCGAACTGTTTTCGTTGTACCCCTTGCATCAATCTCCGCTAAAGAACCTTATGGTCCATGGCGTTAATTTATAGAAAGAAGGACGTCAATCCTATTCCCGCGGCCAACGCCGACGACATTCGGTATCTCTGAACCAGGTAAGGAAAAAGGGGTGAATTTATACTCGATGTCTCAAGAATGACTTTTGAATTTCTCATAGGCCAATAGGTCAATAAAGCCTTACATCCTGTTCGTGCACATGGCTTCATTACCGGTGGCTTCTCTGAGTGATGTACCCGACCTTGCAGCTGAGAAACAATACAATTCAAAAAGACTACAGATGATTAGTCGCAGAATGTCTTGGCATTATTATGTTCTGATAACAAGAACCAATTCATTCACTTGAAAATGTTTTTAAATCTCCCGAGCTACCAACAAAATTTACTCACCAGGCATTACAGCATTCCACCCTGTTGTTTTTTTTTTTTTTTTAAGGTTCAGGACCAAGGTTCGGAAGCGAAGTGGTAGCATCAAAGTTTGTTACACCAATCCTGCAGCACCGAAACAAGATAGACGGCCCCAGCCAATTCTTCATGGTATATCCACTTATACCATGTGTACAGTGGAGATGTCAGTTTTTTTGGCATAAGAATTCAGGTCAGTATTATTTGCTACTTTGCCAGGATTTAGTGAATTAACTTTTCAGGGAATGGGTCGCCCATGGATTGATGTAAGAATAGTCGCATTTGCTGATAGAAATAAGACGGATAATGTGATCAAGAAATACACCTTATGCTCGACCAGCATCTGGGAAATCTAGGTGGCCCCCGTAGTCTGATCTGTTACGTGCTCCATGGCCATGGGACCTGGGCGGGGTTCCGCCCTGCCAGAATAAATGTTTACTTGAACAGTGATCTTTACTACTGTCCTGCTGACCGTTTCAGAGTGACCTTGAGATCGATCTATCCATTCCAGATTTTCCCTTGTCAAACAGGGAGCGGTGCCAGGTGTGTCAGTAACGAGAGCGCGTCTATCCAAAAAGGAAATCAACCTCCCACAAGAAGTAGTTATGAACCCAAATTTTCCCTGACCACGCGAGTCGTAAATGTAGGTTACGAGGGTGATCATTATGTATTCACTTTGGACATCAGAGCGAGGTGATATTGCATTGTTTTCCTCATGTCAAATGTTCAAGAAGTGATGTTAAAAGTGGCAAAATTGAATATACCATGTGCGCCACAAGATTTCAAGTCAACCACATTTAAGTCCATTTATAGCAAAATACATATCACCGACCAGGATGAACGAGGTAGATACATAGAATGAGAGTTACACTGTGATTCAACGAATGTGCAGTATTTTCAAATATGTCCAATATGGACAACTTCTTTCCCTCATGGACAAAGACACTACTTAGTAACTTGACGCAAGATATGTTAACAGTAACTGGTCGCAGTAGATGCTCACATAACAAAGGCTGCCACGTGATGTACGACCCAAGAATAGACTGCTGTTTAGCAGAATGTACTCCTCCACCAAGCTACGAACCTGCCCCACCAACCACCATCCCAACCCTCACCTCGCTCTTTGGACGAAACCCAGAATGACCCGGTTCCAAAATGAACTTGCCTCCCTTCAGGGCCCCCGTCATAACCTTCCTCAATGTCTGTATGTCGAGGCGCTGGCGGAAAGCGGGGTAAGGGTCTTCGTGTAATAAAGGGAGGGAACAATTTAAGGAGATCAAGAATCTCGGGGTTAGAGAGATCAGGCGAGGTCCAAATGCGCAAAAAGTCGTCCTCCTCCTCTTCAGTGTCATCCAGTGATATGCTCCCCTGGGAGATCTTGACGGTGTCATTAGGGATTGAGAAGGGAGACTGGATTACTTGTCCAAGAGGCCCTGAATTAGCTGTCAAGACGGCGGTATTTGTAGAGGGCGAGGATGGCGTGGCGATGGGCTGGGGAATGTTGGGAGCATCCAAGAAAGGATCACTTGGAGCACGAGCACGCTTGGACAATGGAGGTATTGGTGTAGGTTTCTGATCAGATGGTAGGGGCTGCGACTGCGATCGAGAATGCGTAGTATTTGCCCCTGATAATCTGGACTCAGGTATTGTGGAAGCTATGCGCGATGATGGTACGTCTTCAAAGGCGAGAACCTGTAATGTTAAAACGAATCTAGGTCATACAGGAAGAAAATAACGAGTCATTGAGAAAAGTACTAACCCCCTTGAGGACATCAACTGCCTCTAGCATGAAATCTTTTCCTCTGTGGAGTTTTACCAGAATTAAATGCTGTACATTGACAACATGTTACACCATCACACTCACGCAGATTCCTTGAAGACAGCATCATCAAACTCCCATTCAATTCTTTTTCTTCCCGCACCACCTAACTTCTCAGGAACAACCTGGAGGCGCATAATTGCCCAAAGACTGAACTTGCGTTAGCCGAGCTATGATGTAAGGATATGTCACTTACGATTCAAAAAAAGGTTTCGTCCCTGGCATACCTACTGTACACCAAGTGCGAATAAAATGGTCCATCCGTTCATAGCGTTCTGGTACAAGTTAATCAACGGTCCAAAAGCATTGTCCAAATGGAGCTTGCCTTTCCTCGCCGCAGACCCCGCGGAGTTGGCCCTGGCGTGAGGCATTAGTGAACCACCAGGTTGCGTTGCCGCTAGATGAGCTCGAAATTCTGCAGTCTTTCGAGCATTCACAGAACGGTGGTAAGCAGCGCGTATCGATGCTTGTACACGAGAGAAAGGAGCTCTTTGTGAAGAGGGTAGGGTGGCTAAAGTTTGCGTCATCTTACGCCCAGCGTTGTCGTCTTGATTAAAGTACCTAGTAGACACTGTCAGAGCAGGGATTGTCAAGGTGCATACAATGGCTAACCAAGCACGGCAATTCTCTGCAAACTTTTCGAGTTCGTTGGGTGCGACTCCGAGTGGCGTTAGGGACCGATTGCGGCGGGATGGTGAGGCAGCTGATCCAACATTTTGAGCCGTTCTCGATCTGCCAGTGAAGGAGGAGGAAGTAGGAGACTCATGCCCTAACTTGGATCTGGGGCTAGTTGGTGGAGACAAGGTTGCTGCAGAAGGAAGGTCGTAAAGGAGAGGCTGAGGGTCGCTCTGTCTGTTTCTGGAGTAATAGGACGATGATTCAAGATGTAAAGGGGCTGGAATGTGCCTTGGTCGCGCGTTCTCAAGGCGATAGGATGTATTCGACATTTCGAATGAGGAAATTGTGAACGATTTCCAGGGAGGATGACGCAAAGGGGTATGGGCTTAGCTTATCAACTAAGCGTTTGTGGAGAGGAGAAACCGCACACAACTACAACTAAAGTAGTTTGAAACTTGTAACACGAGATATAATACTTCTGGCGCTCACCGTTGGTGGGAGGGGTCAATGAAGCGCGGGAGGGGAACGTTGAGGCCGTATGTTGCCACGAACCATACAAGGTCGCAAGGTGGACAGCCTGTGTAGTGTCACATTCGCTGGTGACTGTCACGTTCCCCGCCCTCAGATAGCCGCAATGTCTGAATATCTGATTACGGACTGGATGGATGTGACTTATTTCTAGCACCTGAACTATCGCCCGTATTCTATACACAAATGGACAACTAGCGTCAAGTCCCTACAGTCAGGTTGTTCACGCCCCCCTTCTCCACGCCCCCCCTTCTCCCCCTTGGTATTTACAGTAATACACTCAGGCTGTTGTATGGAAAAATCCGGATCTTGATAGCATAGCAATCGCCCCAGCCGGCCCGCTTTGGAAACTGCTGACTGATATGGCACGTGTAAAGGTAGCCCCATTCACTAGGGCAGTTGCATGATACATTGATGCAGTACAGTATAGTTGACGATCAACACATTTCAATGGTACCAAAGCATTGTGAGGGAACCAACCATTGTGGCACTACTATTAAATACCGCGCCACCTCAAATGAGTTAGCCGTTATTGTTTGACAGTTCCTACAGTATTCAGTCTTTGCGGCTGCTCAAAACGAGCCGTTGATTGGGAGCAAAATGGTGCAATCCGTTTGTCAGCCTGCTTCGTCTGCTTCAACGATAATGATAGCATCAACCCCGTTTCGTTCACTTTGAAAATATCTCCTTCCGCCCCACAACATAATGCCGGCATGTCTTGGCACATGATGTTTTGAGGTGACAAATGAAGATGTATTTTGAATCTGTCATGTCGTCTGATTACAAAGTAGCTCTCAACTTGTTGTGTTCGTACAACAGCATACCGTGCGGTACGGTCGTAATCGGAGGGAAATTTAATTATACTGACAAGAACGTGCAACACGATGAAACAAATGGTTGTGGTATAAGAGAGTATTAATTGTAATCTCGAGGGACCTTCAGGTTGGCCATATTGCTCCCGACATCACGAGATGGTTCGCCCGGAACCGCCGGGTTATTGATAGCAGCAGGAGTTGGGTAACAGAATTAAATTGCCATCGCGTGGGTGAACCAAATTCGACTCGTAAAGGAGTCGAAGGTTTCCAGCTTCATCTACACCTTCTAAAGAAAATCAGGGGAGTCACCATACCAGTGGGGCAGTCTATAATCCGAAAGAGGGAGCCATGTGCAAAAGGCGTGAATGCCGTCATCACGTTCGGCATTGGCCGGTAATATGCTGTTGTTGGGGAAGCAGACCACAAGAGGACATGATGAGCCAGACTAGGTCTACAACAATTCTGATGCAAGCAACTACAAAGTATTAACGTTTGTTGACAGGGATCCATCAAACTAAAAGTAAGGAGAGTTTGTAATGACGAAATATGTTTGAGGCGGCAATGGGGTGAAAGAGATGAGCGAGAATGGCAGTGAGTGGGAGAGCAGGCAGTGAGATGGGCAATATACAATAGAGGAGGACGGAGAAACATGGCGAACGGTACCTTGAGCGGTAACCAGAAATAATACAAAGAGGGGATGATCAATGTTTTTTGTCGGCAAAGACCGAGGAAGGTGAATCTTGATTAGATCGAGGGCATCTTAGATGAGATGAAATCTATTTCCGCCGACAGACGGCAACAGGATGCATCACAAGGTACTGGAGAAAGCACAAAGAGAGGAGCCAATAGGGTAGAAGGGCCAGGTGGTCGGGAGAGAGGGAAGATTTTAATACAGCAGGCTGCGATAGGCTGGGGTAGTGGGGAGGCGCGAGAAAGGAGGAGGGGAATGTATGTGTGAAAAGGGACTGAATGTTGTGGACTGAGAACACACACGCAGGTAAACGACAGTAAACGGCAACGGAAGCAAATCTGTGATCTCAGTGAGCTCCTTTGAACCGGATTCCGCGGCTTCTTACTACCCAGATTGACACTTGCCCGAATTAGCATTTCAGCTCTGAAGGGCACTATGATATAAAATAAAATACATACATATACTACTTTTTTTCCTGCAAATCTCTGTCCGCCTCGTCCCTCTTCTCCGACTCTCCTCCCTTTCGACGCATACACTCTATCCAATCTGCGCATATAGTCGCCTTTCTTCCCCCCCCCCCGGCACAGCTTTCCACCACCCCTTATGCTCTTTGTCCTCTTATAGACCCATCTTCACTTCTCTTGTCTATACGATCCTCAAATGTCTCTCGACTTTTCTACAAATGCCCCCTCCGGTCAACACCCTCTCTATGCCCAGCCAGAGCTCGATCATTCTTTCAATATCCAAACTACTGAAAATGTAAATCACACCCTTCCTTCCTCGCTTGCGAATAACTCAATCTCTTGCTTCTTTAGCAAGAACCCATAGACAATCCTGACCACTCTGGCTATGATATCTTTCCAAGTTCCTCTGCAGGTCCTTTCTCCTCCTCTCGATATCGCACCAACGCTTCTTCCTCTTCCTCTCTTGGTCCTTCGTACGGCGTTAACTCTGATGGTCTCTATCCACCGACTTCCTTCAATGACACTGTTCCCCCCTTCAACGGAAATAATGTCAATCCGTATGATATGATGAATGGCATTTCGCCCGCATACAGCAGTGGCAAGGTATCGCCACTCACTCCCAGCGATCCCGTTGGTGGCCTTCATAACCCTTCTGGTTTTCCTCCCTCCATCGGTAACAAGGATTTTCCGACCAACTTTGCGGATATCCCCGATCGTCGCCTGCCGAGTGTCGCCTCCAGCGGATATCATTCTGATTTCTCTGAGGACTATGCTATGGGAGGTATCAACAATGGCTTATCATTCCCTCCTCCGCAGCTACAGTCTTTCCAAGAGCGTCTCGGGCGCTATCCAGACGGTCGGTTCGCTCATCCGTCTGCAACGCACGTACAAACTCATATACCTCAAAATCATGCTACGGACATGATGCGAAGCGTTAACCCTCATGCTACTACACATTCTTTCCGTGACACGACAGTACCTGGTTATGATGATATGCCCTCTTATTTGCACCCCAGTCCGCATACCGATATGTCTATTCGTATGCCTTCGGTTGATGAGACTTTAGCTCGAATGAAGCTCCAAGGTCATCCTATTATGGGGACGTCCAATGACCTCCAGACTTTCATTCGGTAAGTCCAGTGCTCTGAGTTGGCGGACAAGTGATTTTTTCTAACCTCATATGATAGGCCATACTTGGATCAATATGTTCGAACTCACAATAGATTGGCATTCGGAGAGCGGACCATTATTGTCATGTCCAGTAAGGTTGCACAAAAATCATACGGAACTGAGAAGCGGTCCGTGTAGTCTCTATTGTTCCTGTAAATTGGCTCACGGCATCAATCATCTAGATTCCTTTGCCCTCCTCCTACTGCAATCTTAATTGGAAACAGTTGGTGGACTGACGTGGTGCGCAGGGGCGAGGACCCCAAGCCGTGTCCACCCCGCGTAACAATTTCCATCGCTGGGGAGCCGGTGCCACAGGAAGGAAGTATTGAATGGACAGGGGCAGGTGGCAAATCCTTTGACGTAAGCGATCCGCCCACAGGAACAACTTACATCGGGCGCTGTGTTGGGAAACAACTTTTCATTTCTGATGTGGATGAGAAAAAGAAGAAAGTTGAAGCGCTTGTCAAAGTTACGGCTCCAACCTCGGATGATGAACCTGAACGAGTTATCGGTGTTTTCCCTAGTCGTCCCATCAAGGTCATCAGCAAGCCCAGCAAAAAGAGGCAAAGTGCAAAGAACCTGGAACGTAAGTGGCTCAATGCTTGGCCAATACATTAGTGATAGCTGATGATGATGATTATGATTATTATTATTATTTTGTTCGTAGTTTGTATCAATCATGGCTCAACCATATCTCTCTTCCATCGTTTACGTTCCCAAACTGTTTCCACCAAGTATCTTTGCGTTTCTGGTTCTGGTTCCTCATTCAAGGGATCTGATGGTGCATCGTTGATGGGTCTTGATCAACGAGCAAGAAACACTACGCCCTCCTTCATTGCAAGGACTGCCAGCTGGGGTATGTACCTTTTATTATTACAGGTGAAATAGGACTCGCGCTTAATCTCACTGTGATAATTTTGAAGATCCTTTTGTCATGTACATTGTTGATGTCAACAAGCCTGCCGGCGGTATTGATGCCCCACCGCCACCACCTCCACAACCTGATTACCCA
The DNA here is from genome assembly GCA_002554575.1 of Amanita thiersii Skay4041. Classification (NCBI taxonomy): domain Eukaryota; kingdom Fungi; phylum Basidiomycota; class Agaricomycetes; order Agaricales; family Amanitaceae; genus Amanita; species Amanita thiersii. The sequence continues at coordinate 527,735 of KZ301972.1, forward strand.
TCCCCGCCACCAAACGCTATACCTTTCATGAACAACGGGTCACAGATACCCATCTACTACAATCAAACTGTTGTTCTTCAGTGTCTTACGTCTGGTGTTGTTAGTCCAGTGTTGATCATCCGTAAGGTTGATCGTCAAACCACAGTTGTTGGGGGAGGACTGCAGGAGGGAGCTAAGGGAGTTGCAGATCATTACTGTGCTCCTGGCGAAGTCTGTGGAGACCCAGTGTCCCAGCTACATAAAATCGCTTTCGAAGTATATGACCATAACAAAGGTCCACCTGAGCCTGGAACACCAGGTGTTACAGGTGCATTCCTATCTTGCATGGGGGAGAAGGTAAATACCTATCGCCCGATAGAAGGTCGTCAGTGGAATACGAATCATGGAAACGGTGGCCACTCACCTGGACTTCCTGGTTCGCCTATTTCGTCCACCCCAGTATCCTCAACCGGTAGCGAATACTTTGGTCAACAAACGCCTGTGGATAGTGTCCCATCGTCGCCAACGACTACTGATCTACTTTCCAATGATGGTGGCCGCGTCAGGAAAAAGCGATCTACATCAAGTGCGGGTAATATGTCAAAGCCCGTCAGCACTAAGGGACGCCGCCGGCCCAGTTCGGCAGGGTCTGTGTCATCAGGACGTCGTGGATCCACAAGTGAAACTGGCGCATCATCAGGTGCCCTTTGGCAGGTTGACATTGGCGAAACAAGCGTTTGGACAATTGTGGGGACAGGTAAGTGCCGTGATCCTCGGATATATTGGTTCATACTCTGATTGTTTCTATAGATCAAATAAGATACAATTTCTATGTACCCCCCGTGCTCTTTGATAGTCAGCACAACCAGACCAATTCTTTCCCCATACCGTCCAAGCCGGTGACGCCATTCCCTGGGGTGGTAAAATACCTTCCACCGGACCGCGCCGCTGAGGCACCAAAGTCAAATTGCGCATCGGCGCGTGCGATGCTTTCGAAACCGAACCCTCATGCTTCCAAAATGCTAACGCTCTATGGAGAAAACTTCTCCAAGACAGACCCTGTTCATGTCTTCTTCGGCTCTGAACCTTCACCGTACGTTGAGGTGCGGTGTACAGAGGTACTTGGATGCCTACCTCCAGAAAATCAGGTTGCAAAGCGCCGGCCCATCATACTCATTCGATCGGACGGTGTTGTTTTCCCATCTAATGTGATGTATCCATAGCGCTTGTAGTATGAGGCATTGTACTTTCCTGGTTATTCTTTCCCCACCCTCTCTTATGATCTGCCTTATCGACCATCTAGTTATTGAAGTATACCATCTTGTGTGTCCTAGCTGTTTTGTCGTTTTCTTATGTAGCCTCGGACTGATACTATTGGAGGAGAAATGGTGCAATAGCAGACTGTTAGAGTGTGACGCGTTACTATGTTATCTGTAACACTGTAACAACATCTCTTTTGTGTTGGTGTGTGGGCTACTTCCTTGAATCCGACCACGGTCTTTGTATAACGCCATGAACCCGCTTGACTACGCCGTTAACAACATTGACCGCCTTCTTCAAGTTCCTGTGTCATCTTATCCTGCTTTCTTGTGGAAGTTCTACCTCGATAACCTCTGGTACTACTCCCCTGAATCGTGGGTTGCCAAAACAGCAAACACTGCTCGTGTTCTTGCCATTCTTGTGGCATTACCGATCGTCATACTGGGCCTTTTAGTACGTACGAGTGATTTCATTATGTTATATTGCGACTCATGTTTTGTATTCTAAGGACATTGCCTCGTACGGTATAGCACGCACGCTTGGCGTTATCGACGATGTGAAAGCATCAACAAGTGATGTCGCCTCTGTCCATGTTGACCATACCACAAGTGAAGAGAGCGCTAGCAACATTGAAGTTAGTACCCACTTAATTATGGGCCCTCTAAAAAAAGGTGGACTAGTACTGACCTTGGGAACCCCTCCCGATAACCGTAATGATGTTACGCAACACCATGAATAGCCAAGCGACACTGATGACGCAGCATCGCCCGCACGGTCCGACGAGGATTCATATTCATCGCCTATCGCTCCAGGGATCGCATATTTGTCAACAGAAGATTATTCGGCGTCCGATGAGCATGTTGCCGACCATGCATCACACAATGTCAAAACCACTGATTCAGTTCACGACATGAATTCGGTTCCTCCCGAGTCAGTCCTGGCTTCAGGGGACACACAGGCATCAACTACCGTTCCTGTTGGAAATCTACATCAGAGGCAAGTGAGAGGGGCAGTATACGACCCGTGATGTGTACCACCTCCCCTCATAGTCGTGCGCCCCTTGTATTCTGTTAAGTGATTGAGGAGGTTTGGCTCCAGATCCCAACTAAATAAAATTGAATCAAAATCAATCAATACAGGTGGCCACAACAAGGGAATATAAATGGAAAGACTTGACCTTGACAGGCAAATGTCAACAAATTACAATGGCGCCGTTAGCCCCGTTCCGTATCAGAAATCTTCTGACATCTCTTCATTGGGATGATACATCAAGAGGTCCGAGATAGGGCAATTTACATTCTAGGGCATAACTATGAATAACCAAAGCACGCCATCCATAGTTCAGCACAAGAGCCACATACACCGTTCCTGGCCGAAAACAGCTTTCTCGGCCAAGCTTTTGGATGACGGCGGCCTTCGTATTCCGGTTGTACGTTAGAATTATTCAAAGGGGATGTGCATTCTATCCTACATATGTCACTTGCACTAAAATCATGGACTAAACTACCATCCAAAACGTAATTGATCACGAGTGAAAACAGGTGGCTTCCATTTCAAGGATTCGGCGTGTATCCGACGGCGACGCTTAGCCATCTGTTTTTGGTGTTTTTCGAGCACGGCATTGTTCAGGCAAATAATGTGTTGTCCCTTGTAGTGTTTGAACAGCTGCAGCGTGATACATCTGGCAAAAGGCATAGCGAACCTGAGTAGACGGTGCAAAGGAGAAGTAAAGTCACGAACGTGTTCATTATGTCTGCGTGGGTGATTGAGGTCTTTTGGGCAATCTCATCTATGCTCAGTTCTCCTTCAGGTGTGTTCAGCAGCAATTCAACAATTGTTTCGGCCCAATATGCTCGATATCCCAAGAGGCCAAGATCACTGAGTGGTTTCTCTGGACTTCCTAATTTTCCTTCCTTCTTACTCAGTTCATAGGAAAATTCGATAAGCAATTTGCCATAGCCATGTCGTTGGTGTTGAGGAAGTGTGAGAATGCATGCGACATTATAGCTCTCGGCAGACTCCTTCTCCTTCGAAAAGTATCCTATTACATGACATCCGGTGGAGTCGCGTTGGGTCTGTAAATTTCTCAGTATAAACTTGCTTGTCTCGGCCGACCAAAACCCACCATAACGTAATACATAAAAGGTGTAACGTCGTAATAAAGAGTTTTGCTTTTGTTGAAATTAGTTAGTGATAGGTTTCTTGATTGGAGATGTGTTGAGTTACATACTGATCTAGAAAGCATTTTGATAATAAACTCAGATTCCGGCACCATGTTAGTTGACGCTTGCCATCTATTTCAAAAAAGGAGATATCTTCGTAGCGGTAGATTTCATTCCCTGGTGGATGTAGGAGAGTGCAACGCTTTCTGTGTCTTGAGAGCATCATCTGCGAATGGAAGAAAGACAAACAGAATTCGCATATGTATAGGACAGGAAGATGGGCATATTCCTTTGGATACGGGCTGAAGTACCAGGCATCTACTTCATGTCTGCCGATTTGCAAGCGATTCAAGTTTTTTACCCGAGTGATTTCCGAGATTGATTGTGTCATAGAACCTGAAGTGCGAAGCTTTTCTATTTCTTGTTCTTTACTAAAGGCAGAGACTGGTGGGGCATCCGGTATAGGTTCACGTAGCGAAAGGTCAAACATTTCCCCGTCTCCTTCACCTTCACCTTCGGCATCAACGTCCATCTCGCCTTCGGCATCAGCATCAGGATCTGCATCTGCATCTGCATCCTCATCTTCGCCTAAAAGTGTAGGTGCTTCCTCTTCTTCCTCTTCCTCCTCGTCAGGTGGCGCCTTGCGTTTGAGCGATGGCTGGGGTGTAGGTGACGCAGGGGCTGAATAATCTGTGCCTCCTATAGATGCAGCTGTGGCGCTACCAGAAGGTCTAGGGGTAGAGGGGGTAGTTGTTGGAGTGGGAGATGCGAAATGCGCAGCATTTGAGGTTGCCCTCTTTAGTAGATTCTGTGCACGAGGAGCTTTGCTAGGAACTTTGGGAGTGCCATTTTTCTTGTTCCCAAGGTTTTTTGGGCGAGGCCACTCAAGATCACGAGAGAGCACTAAGCGTGAACCCGACACCCATTCATCGAGACGTTTATTGAACGAGTCCCAGTGAACAAAGAACTCCCATTGGTCCTCGGGCTTTTGAGGCTCTTCTTCTTTAATATTGCTTGCCTTACTAAGGCGCGCATATGGGTTAATTGGTTTGTCTCTTATAGACAAGATTTCTGCTAGGCGTTCTTCTTCTCCATCAGGACCAGGTCTTCGGATGTAAATCTTGCACCCAACAGAGACAGACTAGCCTGTGGAGTGAGCGTTTGACTGAAAATCTTGCAGGAAATAAGACTGTTGCTTACTTGAATAGAGTATGTGCCGCCTGGTGATACTGGCGGGGGCGTACCATCGCTAGTTGCTGGAGTGGAGGAGACCATGACTGGAGTCGTTGCAGTTGCGAATGAGCGGTGGCGCACAATGACTCATCGTTAGATAACCCCGCTGACTAAGCACATATTTTCTTCATCAGGAAGCCTTCAATGGACGATCAGGATATCGTTCTCAATATTCCTCATGACGAACCCATTCAGATAGCAAAGTTCATTGCCAGGAAAAAAGGGGGAAGATGGACTGACCGGTAGCACGTACCAAGTTACTTTTAGTGGATATGTTTCTCACTCTATATTTTCAGACTCAAGGCAAAGAGGCTTGCTAAACAAGAGTCCCACATCTCCATTGCTCAAAAGCGCAGTAATGATGACCTTCCTGCAGAAGGAACAACGCGAGTATCAAAACGTCCACGGACAGAGAGGGTACTGCCCGTCAATAATAAGCAGATCATTTCATCACTTTTCACCAATAATCCCAAAGTTGAAACCTTTGTAAAAGGGAGTGAAGTGCCTCCAAGGACGTCAAAGCCAAGTAATGCCCCCCTTGCGGACTCATCTACTTTCGGGGACCTGGGACTTAATCCCCTTCTTGCTGCTCATCTCGCCAATAAGATGAGCATATCGAAACCGACAGCTATCCAGCGCTCTGCTCTTTCGATCCTCCTTTCTAGTGAATCAAAACTGGTATCTAGAGATGTTTTTATTCAATCTCAAACAGGTTCTGGGAAAACACTTTCATTTCTCCTTCCTATCATACAAGATCTTCTTCCTCTGAGTTCATTTTCATATATCGACCGATCCATCGGAACACTTGCTGTCATCATTGCTCCGACAAAGGAACTAGCAAAGCAAATATCAGATATACTTGAAACTCTATTAAGGCTGCGCCTTCGTCCTGAAAGCGAATCTGCGGACGATACTGAAGCTGGCCCAGCAACTCGTATGACTCGCTGGCTTGTATCGGGCCTGCTTGTTGGCGGCTCCACTCGTGCACACGAGAAAGCCAGATTACGAAAGGGTGTACCTATCCTTGTATCTACTCCAGGACGTCTCCTTGACCACCTTCAAAATACTTCCTCTTTTAATATCGGAAAGTGTCGTTGGCTCGTCCTCGATGAAGCCGATCGTCTCATGGAGCTTGGTTTTGAGGAGACAATTACAGGCATCATAAATGGCCTCGATGGTCGCAGACGTCTTGCAATACAGGCAATGCAACAGGGGAAAACTATGGACGTCGGTGACTGGAATTGGAGTAGGAGGAGGACGATTCTTTGTTCCGCGACGATAAAGGAAGATGTGCAGAAGTTGGCAGGTGAAGCACTTTCGGATCCTTTGATGCTTAAAGCTACTTTAGTTGATGAGTCTACACAATGTATGCCATCAACGGGGGGGACCACGCAGGAGTCAATGGAGAAGTTTACACCGCCATCTCAGCTTTCGCAGAAATATCTTCTTGTTCCCCTGAAACTTAGACTTGTTACTCTTGTAGCTTTACTCCGGACGTTGCTAGCTCAAACAAGAGGAGAGACCAAAATCGTTGTCTTCTTCAGTTGCACAGATTCTGTCGATTACCACTGGACACTGTTTGGCAAAACTGACATGGAGAATGATTATGGTGATTCTTCAGATAGTGGCAACGACGTGTTGGAGAGTGTACAGAAGCATGCTGGGCAACAGGAGAAAGTTGAGATCAATTGCGCTCTGCTTCCAGATTCTCTGATTTACAGGCTCCATGGCTCGCTTTCCACGCAATCCAGGCAAACTGCTTTGCGCAGTTTCTCCAGGAATTCCAAAACCTCTAAAGCTCGTTGTGCTATTCTATTTTGTACCTCTGTCGCCTCGCGTGGCCTGGATTTACCGCTCGTTCAAGCTGTTATCCAATATGACTTGCCAACAGAGGGTGGTGTAACGGAGTATGTGCATCGTGTCGGGCGAACAGCGCGCGCGGGTAAAGGTGGCGAGGCATGGTGCTTTGTCAGCCCAAGCGAAACTGAGTGGGTGAACTGGATCCAGAGGCAGCTACGAATAGGGGAGCAAAATTACAGTACTAAGGCCACAGAGATCCTGGGAGGCCTGGCGTTGGTAAGTGTCGGATTAGAGGGCATTTTGAGGACTGGATTTGGTGGAAAGGGGCAACAATATGAAAGTCGTGCGACTCATGTACAACTGGCTTTCGAAAAATGGGTGTTAAAAAATGCTGATGTACGTCTGGAAGTAACAGTAACGAAAGATTGGAGTGCTGACATGTTGCAGAATACATCTTTAGCGCGAAATGCGTATTTATCACACATACGTGCATATTCAACACATCCATCTAACGAAAAACATATATTTCATATCAAGCATCTGCATATTGGACACCTCGCAAAAGCGTTCGCGCTTCGTGAAGCTCCTATGGCCGTCGCTTTGGCTGAATCTCATGGGGAATTACAAACAAAGAGTGTGGGGACACGGAACAACCAGACGAGAGCAGTAAGATCACTGGGGAGAGGTGAAAAAGTAAAAGATGGCAATGTGGAGAAAAAGATGCAGGCAGTGGTTCGTGAACAGGGAAAGTTAAGCAAGAAAGGTGGGATGATGGTTAGCAGTGGTGTATCAGAGTTTCAAATCGCAGAAGGAGATATGTTGACGAAACTTGTAAGGAGGTAGCCACTTAGTATTTTATTTCCCACGCTCTGAGTAGAAGAACGCCACGTCTTCGCGTTTGTCCACTCACTGAATTACTCTCATGTTGGGTCGTTTCTCACTCGCCTTCTTTTTTGCTGCTCTTGCTACTATCCTTTGTGCCCAGTCTGCACTGGCTGCAAAAGGGCCTAAAATCACCCACAAGGTGTTTTTTGATATCAAGCATGGTGACAAGGACCTTGGACGTGGTACGTGTCATGGTCATCACCGGCTTCGAATTCCTATGAATCTATTATGGTTTAGTTACAATTGGCCTCTTTGGCGGTGTACGTAGCATCCGTATACTTATACAAGGCTAGCAGAAATTCAACTTCCATTTCCCAGACCGTTCCCAAGACCGTCGAGAACTTCCGTGCACTCGCTACCGGAAAGCGAAAGGATGGAGAGGAGCTTGGTCCCAACTTTGGATACAAGGGTTCGAAATTCCACCGTGTCATTAAAAACTTTATGTGAGTTAGCTCTTGGACTAACGGCTTTATTCACTGACTTGTCTATAGGATTCAGGGTGGTGACTTCAGTATGCCCTAATGTCATTAATACAGTGCACTTTCTAAAGTCTATTGTGTAGCACGTGGTGATGGCACAGGCGGCAAGGTGCGTTTCCTAAGTTTCATCTATCTACAATATTATTCATCTTCTGCCAGTCCATCTATGGCGAAAAATTCGCTGACGAGAACTTGTGAGTCTGATTGTCACAAAGGGACTTATGAACTTACTTGATCTGCCTGATAGCAAACTTCGCCATACTGGCCCCGGTGTGCTTTCCATGGCAAATGCTGGAAAAGATACAAACGGTTAGTGTGATAGTATTCTTTATCAAATATAAGCTGAGGCTTTTCTTTAGGTTCACAATTCGTAAGATTGATCTGCTTTATATTAAACGTGCGCCTTTGACACTGTCGATAGTTTATCACAACAGTGCCAACCAGCTGGCTGGATAACAAACATGTAATCATCACATTGACCATCAAACCGGATAATACTGATGCTCTCTTAGGTGGTCTTCGGTACAGTTCTGGATGGCATGAAGATAATTGAATTGATAGGTGAGTATCAACCATCAGTTGTAGAAGTGCAATTGACGTTTTGAATCAGAAAATGCTGCCACTGGCGCCAATGACCGACCCAAGGAAGATGTAGTAATTGTTGATTGTGGCGAGGTAGGAATTTGTCCATGCAAGATTTTTCAGCACTAATTCTCAATTCTTTAAAGTTACCCATTGATACTATGAAAGATGAGGAGGGCAACGAGGTACCGCTTCGCGCTGAACTCTAAAACAGCGTTCTCTCTCTGTGGTCTATATAAGTCAATAAATATGTTATCTGTCGAACAGGATCTTTGGAATCCTAAATACCATGACACTGCCACCAACGGTGGTGTTACCCAAACCCAATACACGCAAGAGAATAACACACCTGCAGTCTCCCACGGAACTCAGACCGCAGCTCATGATGTTAACGAGAATGATGATGCAAATCCACAGCCTCTTGGAGTTGGCGTGTTGTTTATTGGATTCGTTGTCGTCATTATCAATTTGGCTATCTTTCTGTGGCTAGGTGGATGGAGGTGCCTCAGGGGAATATTCTTTGTCTCCAAGAAGCGGCATGGCAAACACTATAACAGGTTGCCTAGTGATCATGATCTGGAAAAATGATACTCTAGCCAGAAGGACATGCAACACTGAAGTTTAAGCTTCATTTGGGCATACTGTATAATTACGATGAATATGTATAGCGTGCGTTTTCAGTTCTCCGAAGAGAGGGTGTAGTGACCAACTTCTTCGTCTGAAATGGTGACTCACCAGGGTTTGTATCATATTTGATACGTTGTAATCTACCAATTATCTTATTTATTACTTGTGCACGAAATTCTCAACGGAAAAACACACAACCACCCAGGTATTTGCTGTGATTCTATACATGCAACCCTCGGCCCTACGTAATATAATGAGTCCGAGATTTCGACGCGAACTCTGTCCTGTACAAAAACACGGCTATCCCAGTAATCTAGTCGTGTGACAAAATCTGCAGCCTTAGACACTAATCATTTGAATTGGCCCGAGCTGTTCAATCTATAGAGTACAGTATGATTGCTGAAGAATGTTAGTCACATACAACGAGATTATACCCTGCTAGTGGACCAAACCTCTGGTTTCACAAAACAATGGATTGATTCGTTTAACAGAAGACAAAGTTCTTGTGTTGAAGGGATGATACCAAATGGTTCCTGAATCTCGAATATTTTTCGATGGAAGATTGTCAAACGTGGTGGGCAAAGATCTGTGCAGGGGAGATTTGTTGTCCGGGAGTTCAGGAGCAGCATGATCATGTTCAACCAGCTTTGTTACCATTCATTACTTTTGTGAGCCATTCCAAGTTTACGCCATAGTGATTGTACCTTGTCGAATCCTGCGAGATGAACTGGTTGAGCAGCTATATTACACTCAGTAGGCCAAGGGCAGAAAAATATTGCTAGGGACTGCCCAAATTGGTGCTATCGCGGTTCAATAGGATGACAGGGGGCCGGCGAACATTGTTCAGTCAACATTGTTAACTTTATTTGGAGGTTTACTCTGAGCCGTTCCTAGCCTCGATCAGGTGGATTCAAGCCTAAGTCATATGATGAGCATCAGCACAGTAAGCTTTTGGCCAGAAGGAGAGGATGAACACAAATACGCATGCAGACATTTTCCATCCAGCATTGGTGACTGGCTGGAAGTTTATAATAAAAATTCTCCCCTAACTTCACTGAGAGGCAAGTAAAAAAGATAGTTCGGAAGATAGAATGGCATTACATCAATACCAGAACATACAGCTAGTATATCGTAAAGCTGAATATAAGTGACGTCCTGAAAGAAATTCAAGGAGCAACATACGAAATAATTAATCCTAAAAATTGGACCAAATAGTCGGGTATCTCAACGGAATGACTGGCATTGGCCGTATTTGGGCTAAAGGGTATGTTAGAGGGAAGAAAGTAATGTGAGGGTTAGAACACCAAGACGTACGGTATACCATTTTTGTCTGAATAGGACGGACATGTGTCATTGACACCGCCCTGGTAGTGTATAAGTCGTTGTTTCTCCAAACCAAAGAAGTGCGACTGACTGTTGGATCAATGGGACAACAAGCACCGTCTCCAAGGGCAGCAACACTGCCTAGTGCAGTATTGTCGTGCCTGCCGGCCCAATCAACATTGCAGGACACAGTTTCATACTTCACATTCCAGACTCCAAAATCCTAAGATGTACTAGCGTCAGAACAAAAAATGGTAGCAAGGAAAAGAGGTACCTTATATCCATATAGGGCTTCATCAGAAGGAAAGAAATTATCTGGGATGGCTCGTGAAGGGAAAGCAAGGTCGAAATTGAGGAAGGCCCCTGCACTTGAATAAATGGGTAAGGTACAAAATTTCTCGGGGGCACTTAGAGTGCAAAATACAGTACATACGCATTAGGCTCTGAGGGGGTGCCACCACACCAGCTTTCTGCAGAGAAGGGACAAAGATCCGTGATTTTTACGACAATGGACTTCGTCACAGAGGGTGTAAAGGGAGGGTTAGCAACGACTGGGTCAATGAGTGTTAATTTGAAGCATTTGCCACAGGCTGGACCTGCCAAGTGTTGATGCACGTTCAGACAGAGTAAGGGACAGCGACTCACCATAACTGGTATTACTTCCGTATGCGAATTGAGATAGAGCAGCAGTGGGGTAATGAGTACTACTTGGTGCACAACCACAGGATGCGACATAATCCCGTGGGATTTGGTAATGTGTAAGAGATGCTTGGCCTTGAGAAGGGTAATCTATCCATTCAGAGCGCACAGAATAAACGAGTAATGACAGGAGGAGGGCAACGATGGCCATAGCATTGACATAGAACATCCGTGGGACTCAACACACCACTCACTTATGTCTCTCGCCTACCCTCCCTCAAATATCCAATACACCATCAATGATCCACAACTCGCTCTCCGTATAGCAAGACACTCGCCCTGTCGTGGCTGCCCTCGTTGTTCTGGTCTGCATCCACCACCCGGCGTCCAACTCGTTCTTGACGATCATCGGGCGACGGGTACCCATTCTCTAGGTGATCTCGGCCAGTACGGCTCAGACGATGAAGAAGGTTCCACGTCGTATTTGAACACTTGTGCTTGTGGTCATACTGTCGCGCAGCATGGTGCGGCCGAGACAGTCATTGGGCGATCAGAGTTCCTGCGTAGAGGCAGGGTTGCATCACGGTTAGATGAGCTGTTACAGGTCAGTATCGTCTAGAACTCTAGAATTTATGGGGCCCTATGCATTTGACAAGCTGGTGTTTATGATATATGCGCGTGCAGGCGCGGTTTTTGTGATGCGAACAGCTTGGCTTCCTTGCCCTTCGTCCTATCATTCTCACCTTAGCGCTGCTCCTAACCTATTTCAAACTCTCAGGATGTGGGCAAACTACTTGACTTCAGCTATGTCGATGATGATATCGTCTCGCTCAGAAAGCAAATGAGAGACCCTGTCTCGTTAGTTAGTCCAACGCTACTATCATTCTCTTCTCCAAGTACGTGTTCTCCCTATTCCGACAACTTGATGATGATCTTATGGAACCAGTTGAACAACTATCTCAGCAACCTCCACTGTCCCCTGTCTCGTCCGAACTCAGTGACCTCCCCCAACGACCTGCGAAGAAGCCCAGATTGTCCTCGTCTTCTCTAAGTGATGCAGAGGATCAACCGACTGAAGCCGCCGACGATGAGGACGCTCCAAACGACGATGACGAGGATACCTTGTCTGCTCCACACCATGTTCCACCAGCGATTCGGTCTGCCCGTTCTGGAAAGTCAATAGGAGCTGGATTATTAGCGCCGTCAACTTCTACCAAGTTGAGGACAGGGCATACAGTGCCAAAGTTACGAGTTCCTCCTGCAGAGGGAGAAGGTGTTCACCTCGATGTCAGAACCAATGGTCAATATGACACAAGAATCAAACTTGAGGATCAGATGGACGAAGGGAAGCTCAAGCGCCTGGCAACTGGCGTGACAGTGGATGCCGCAACGAGTAGTGCAGCTACAGTTGGTGTATGATGGAATTTTTACCTCAACAATCTTTACATTCATTTCGCTTTTTTTTTTTTTTTTGGCTAGCCGTTGGGAAAACCAGAAAAGGCCGCTGTCATTGAGCTACGAAAAGGCGTAATTCAAATAACAGCAGTTGCAAACGACAAAGATTCACGTTCTCTCGTCATTCTCACTGGCTTGAAGACACTGTTCCAGAAACAATTACCGAAGATGCCACGGGAGTATATTGCGAGACTGGTATACGACAGTAATTCGAAAGCTCTTGCAATCATCAAGAGAGGCTACAAGGTTGTGGGTGGTATTTGTTATCGACCGTTTCCCCATCGCGGTTTTGCAGAGATTGTTTTCTTTGCAACCAACTCAGTCGACCAGGAAAAGGTGTGACATTCCCAATAATGGTGTCCTACTGCTGAGGTATTGCCACTAGGGATATGGTGGTATGCTAATGGATCATTTCAAAGCACATATACGCAAGACCTATCCTACGATGATGCATTTTCTGACTTATGCAGATAATTATGCTGTTGGATACTTCGAGAAACAAGGCTTCTCGAAGGACATCACATTAGACCGTTCTGTTTGGGCTGGGTATATTAAAGATTATGAAGGGGGCACAATCATGCAGTGCACATTGCTACCAAAAGTGGATTACTTGAACAAGCCAAAGACCCTTGCAATCCAACAAGAGGCAGTAATGACGAAGATACGCGAAATGAGCCGTTCTCATGTTGTCCACCCTGGCATAACAGTGTGGAAAACTAAGGACGGAGGAGAGGTGGTAGAACCGCTTGATCCAAGGGATGTACCTGGCTTGAGTACGTAGCTGTTCTTGGTACGTTTCTGAGTTGCATCCCCACATGTTCCTGCAGAAGACAGTGGATGGATACCTTCGATGCAAACAACGTATGTGGATTGAGTGCCAACTGAGTTTCATACTAATTACTGGCATTGCAGTACCGTTCGACCTACCCCTAGAAATGCAGACCATTATTTTATGGAACGGATTCTAAAAGATCTACAAGGACATCCCCAGGGCTGGCCATTCCTCACACCCGTCAATGCAGAAGACGTTCCCGATTACTATGATGTCATCAAAAATCCAATGGGTATGTATACCATCTACACTGTTGTACAGGCAGGAAGTTAAACGTTTTATGTAGATTTCAGTACCATGGAACACAAACTAGAAACAAAACAATACTCAACACTGGATGACTTCACTGCAGACGCTCAGTTAGTGTTCGACAACTGCAGATTATATAACCCAGAAGGATCGATTTATGCACGAAACGCCACAAAATTGGAAAAATTCTTCAAAGATCTGCTTGCAGATAGACTGAAGCGAGAGGATTGAGATTTTATTACTTTGATTATAGCGTTGTTTGTAATGCACATATGTATTTCACGGAATGTAGGCTTAATTAATAGATCCAACCACACTTAATCATGCATAATGGTCTCGTGGTTCTTACCTATTCTCTCGACTTCTGATGATGATAACAATCCTTGATGGTGTGTCACAAGTTATACTTATTCCGGCAAGCTACATTGTACATAAGCAGGTTCGGTTATACGATTTTGTGATGAGATCCAAACAGCCGCTACATAGTTCATAAAAAATAACAATTCGAATTTGGCAATCAGCGTTGACCATCTAAGGGGTCATTATGTTAGTCATCATGGTTAAAGGGTATCAATAACATTTGATAACTCACAAGCCTTGGTCTCATATTTGCCTATTTGGAAAAAGAGGCAGAGTCAGACGGATCAACAGGAGCTGGAAACCAACTGACCTAATCCAACAATGATGTTTTGAGGGTCTTGAGGAGAGCCAGCCATGTAATTCTCCAGGATGCTCTTAACACCATTAGCATAACGGGCCTGGGCATCAAGGGTGGAGCCAGAGTAGTGGGGGACCATGCCGTTTCCACCTTTGAGTGGGTTCTTCATAGTGCGCCAGACGTGGTCCTTTGGAGCGGGCTGGACGTTCCAGACATCACCTTGTGAAAGGGGATAGGTGTAGACATGAGTTGAGGGAGGGATAAGAAATGGAATGCAATTTACCTGCATATCCAGAGAGTTGGCCACTGGCAAGAGCCTCCGCGACGGCATCCTTATCGCAGATGGCACCACGTGCAGTATTCACAAGCCATGCGCCCTTCTTGAAATGTTTGAGAAGCTCGCGATTGATGAGACCACGAGTACCCTCGTGGAGTGGGCAGTTGACGGTCACAACATCGCACTGGACGGGGATAGAGTTTTAAACAGACCAAGATCAAGTGACACGGAAGGCTACCTGAGAGACAAATTCCTTCAAGTCTTGGACTCGGCGCGCCTTCACGGCCTTGGCGGCAGCTATAAATAGTGTCAATTAAATCTTGCTCTCTTCATAGCCTAAAAGCTTGACTAACCTTCGGGCAAAGGTGCGTAATCATAGTAAAGAAGTTCCTTGCAGTCAAACGGCAGGAGACGCTGGAGCACACGGTATCCAATTCTGCCAGCTCCGATTGTGCCCACAACCTTATTCTCCAAGTCGAATGAATTTCTTGTGATATCGGACACTTGCCAGTCTCCACGTTCGATCATCTATGGAGGAGATCACTATCAGAAGCAAAGGTGACAGAGTGGATAACGGACCTCATGGGCAGGAACAAAGTTCCGGACGAGAAGAAGAATGCTCATGACAACATGCTCAGCCACAGACACAACGTTAGAACCAGATACCTATCCCGGATTAGTAAACAACAGCTATTCTTTAACAAACACCGTATGGCATACCTCCAAAACTTGAACCTTGTGATCAACAGCAGCATTAAGGTCGATGTGGTCAGAACCAACACCAGCAGTGACGCAGAGCTTGAGGTTCTTTGCCTGGGATATAATGTGAATATTGTGCTTCTGCTTAACGATCGCAAAAGATGTACCTTTTCGAAGAGCTCGCGAGTCAGGTAGCTTTGGAATAGATATGTTCAGTAAAGATAATCTGGCCATGAATCGGAACATACCCAGGGTGGAATGGGGTTGTAATCAGAACTTCCGCCTGTGATTTAATGACAAGAAAGTCAAATAAGGAACCTTCGCCCCCGCAATTTACAGGCACGCACATCAACAATATGTTTTTGGAAGTCGCTGTCAGCTCCTTCCTTACTGCTTGACACCTATCAAACTATGTTCAGATGGGATCACACAACGAAAATAGATCACCAACTACAGTCAATCAGCATTGCATGCACGCATCTAATGATGATTGTGGCTTACCAATGAAGGTATGTCCCATGCTGTCGAGCCAAGGGCCAAGGCCAAGCTGCAATAGATCCGTTATTTGCTACGTCCAAGACGCTTGGTAGCGGACCATACCTTGTTTTCAACAGTGCCAAGGAGGCGAGGCTCTTCCTCAGCTGCCTTGAAACCGTTGTAGAGAATAGCTAAGATCTTCATAAAATATGAATAAGGATATAGAAATGGTACAGTTGAAAGACGCCACCTTCATCGTAGATGCTGGTGCAAGTTGTCAAGGGTAGAAAAACTGCTGAACCATGGCTTAAATGGGGCGCTTTTATAGTCAACAGCAAGCGTTCGCAGGGAAGTACAAGAGGGGAAGATGAGAAGTCAGATGATAGAATGTGAACATTCCCGTCTGAGACAGCCCCCCACCCGTCCCATGTCAGCTGCACGAAGGACTTCTACACCCTCAGTCACCTCCATCACGTGTCTCACGGAGTTCTGCTGCCGTTTTTTGCTACACCAACTCAATAATCTGTTGCAACGCCCGCATTTGTAGTACTTTCGCATGCGCCACCGAATTGTTCCGCCCATATACCCCCTGACCAGCTGTTACACGAATGACCACGTCCACTTACACATTCCAGTCTTATTGCATCCTGTTGAGTGCTGTAGAATACTTAAAAGGCTGGTCCTTTGCATGGGAAAGAGAAGTTAGAGGGGCCAGAAGACTGACAATCACCATAGGGACTTCATCAGAGAAGCCAATGCGAAAATGATTAGGACAGCGGATCTATTGGGACATAAGTCAGTCCATTCCGTCGGAAATGACTTGCCTGTACAGAAATTTCTCAAGCGGGGAAAGACGGGTGGTGAGCTGACCGGCAAGGTGGTTGAGGCCGAATTTTGCTTGGTCTAGTCACCCAAAGGGTACTATTATTGAATTGACATGTGAAGGAGGAGCAACAAAATGTCTGTTCTCTCATCGATTAAGGTCCAATTGATCAAAGTACATCTGACAGTCTGGAATGAGCGCAGTCAACATGGCGAATATGGGGGTTCGGTACTCACTATAGGTATATAAAATTATCATAATGTCGGGGAGTGTTCGCCCTGTATAGGCAACGCCATCTCATAAGCACGGTCATCGCCATTTTCCGACATGGCATTCGGGTTCCCCTCTTGTAACTTTTTTATAACTTCCCACTCAACCCGGAGAAAAACCCACATCCACCTGCGAACGATTTCTGCAACTTCAACAAGAAGTATAGTATAGTTGCTACTTGTCTTCAGATGCAGGTGACTTGATAATTTGACAGACCAGGTCATACGTAAAATGAAATTTACGAAAATTAAAGCAACGTAAACATAAGTCGGGTACAAAAGGACGGAACGAAGGCCCGGAAAAAGGGTTTGCCCATGCTTGCGTGCGACTGAAGAACCATCAGCTGGCGTAAATCTCGTCTCGTTGGATTCAATTGACTCCTGTGAGCCCCGTCTCACCAGCAAAGGAGTTCCGGAATTCATATGGGGCAAAGGAAGCTGGCGGGGCGGCGGCGGCCTGGCAAGATTCTTACTTTGTATCTTTAGAATCTCAAGGCCCCAGTCATATGTAACATCCCACCAAAATGAATACAGTGAGTTCACAATTGCGGACAATAACCTAGGCTACTTTTAGACGGAAAATGGGACAGGTCATGTGAGGTCTACTTACCATAATCTGAAAAGGTAGTGCTCCCCGTGCCACGATTGTTTGTAAACCTCAACACCTTTTTCTTTTGATAAATCGAGCAGCACAATGCGCTGAGCAGCAGAGAGATAGATAACGGGGAAGGAAGTAGCATATTTTAGGGCGTTAAACAAAGGCCGGCGACTTTCATTTGAAGGCAGGGCATATTCAATTAAGCACTGACGGAATCGAACAAGGTATGGGAGGCTATCAAGCTTAAGCATGAAGCTTAGATCCTACGACCTTCGCTCACCTCATCACTGTTGGGAGGACCCATCTTTTCCAGCCCAGATCAACTGGTGGAGAAGCAATACTATTCCCAGGAAGAAACATGCAGAACGAGAGCCACAAGTCACCCAACACTTTCGCAAAGGACGTAAATACATCGGCAAAGACGACGTCTGAAAAATAAACAGGACTCGTTGTGCGGGAGAACATGCAGCGGGATAATGTACTGGCGATATCATTCAGAATAATAATGATAAGATATGCAATTGAAGACTGACTGGAGGAATTTGTCCCGCTCCCGCTTGAAAAGGAGCCGGAATGGGCATATCAACAGAGTGAGGACGACAAGTATAGCAAGGGCAGGTATATAGCTATAAGCATTTGCGGCGTCCGGGTCACCGTGGCTAGCTGAGATGAACATGAGGTATGTCACGGTGAACCATATGAAGTATACGAAGGTGATGGAATAAAAAGTGGTATAAGGAGGGGTAACGTGGCGCTGCGCGTGACCGTTGCGTCGGTGGGCAGGCAAAATGCTTAATGATCTAGGCGGGTATCCCTCGGTCCGCAGGTTCATAGCAGAAACGACATCAATGCCGCAAGCGTAGAGACCATAAAGATTTGTTGCCCAGGCAAAAATTCCGAGACAAGTGAGTGACATGACGCGGAAGGGCAATGGGAAAGAGGCGCTTGTCGCAACGTCAGGTTCGACGCCGGTACTGCTCATAGTATGAGGTCAAGGTGCACAAGCGCGCGGGTGGATATGACGTTGAAGCATTAGTGAATGCCAAGAGAGGAATCCACCAGTCAGCGCAGGGTATGCATAACCCATTCCCACGTGGGGTGGTCCGTATAGCCACCTCTTGGACGCGACTACAGTACAGATGCCAGAATCAAAGCCTGGTGCCTATGGCTCAAATGCTGGCGATACAGACTTTAGGAAAAAGTGGGACAAGTCCGAATATGCAGAAAAGGCAAAACTTAAAGACCAGGAGGAGAGAGAGCGCATGCAAGAGAATGAGGAGCGTATGAAGCAAGGTCCGTCGTCCCTCCTCCACTATCCCCAACTCACTTACGCGTCTCATCCTCATGTACCATTTCCAGGAAAGCGACCTAGAAAAGGTCGAAAAGACAACCTTCCAAAACCGACAGAGCTCATGAAGCAGCGAGAAGCACCACTAGAACTCGATAAGAATTTGAACAAGACTATGGTGGTGCAAAACCCTGGCGGAAGAGGACCCGGCCAGCCAGGATTCTATTGCGAAACTTGTAGTCGAAATTACAAGGATACAACTGCATATCTAGATCATATCAATAGCAGAGCACGTACGTTTTCCCAATATCTTCCATTTGCAATACTCAACTCTACGGTCAGATCTTCGTGCCATTGGTCAAAGTACAAAGATAGAAAGATCGACAGTCGAACAAGTCAGAGCCAGGATAGCCTTCCTCAGAGAAAAGACGAAAGCTGCTTCTGCAGCAAAGGCATATGACTTTGACCAACGACTGGCCGAAGTGAGGGCCAAGGAGAAGGCACTACGCGACCAAAAGAGAGCAGAGAAGAAGGCGGAAAAGGAGAAAGCCCGTCTAGAGATCATACAGAACGAAGACGACGACATGACGAACCTTATGGGTTTTGGTGGCTTCGGAACAACGAAGAAATAATTCTCATCATAATGTATATTGTCAACTCTATTATTCACTATTGTACTATTAATCGTTCTACATTCTCAATCTACACATCACTAAATCACGGCCTCACTAAGTATAACAGGAATTTGACATCTGCAACTTCTTGTTCCTCCTCCATCAACGTCTTACCCCCTTTCCGTTCTCCAACGTCTGTAGGAAGGCTTCCGACCGTCCTTTTAATGATTTCTGAATGTTCTTTGATGGCAGAGAGGAGTTCTCCGCCTGTTCCGTTCTCAAAACTGTAGTAGACGTCCACGTCGTCAGTAGCTTGCAAACCAGCCTTCTTGCGGAGCTTCTGTACACGGTTTGTGAGTTCTCGAGCTAGCCATTCTCCTTGCAGATCTGGATGCACTTGAATGTCAAGTCGGACAACGACATCGTTATCGGTATGCGTTCCATAATGTGCTTCAGCACCCTCGGGAAGTTCCAGGTAACGCAGCACCCCAAGATCCCCAGTGACGAGTTCAATACCATCTACAACAATCTTCCCTGTTGATACATACGCCTTAACTTCGTTGCTGGATACATTGGGCAAAGCATTCTTCACCCGACCCAGGTCTTTGCGAAGCTTGCGACCAAGCACAGCCCAATCTGCCGCAGCTCGATACCGGACACCTGATAGCTTCTCGTCGGATGTGAATATTACATCACGGACATTTAGTTCAGATTCAATGTAACGCAGTAACGAATCGACGTCCGCAATGTACTGAGGATCAGGATGGAAAACGAGAAGCTCTTTCAAAGGAACCTTCATGAATTTATTTAGTACAAAGTTCTCTCTCCATATTTACTCAGCTTACTTTCAAAGATAGATTGTTTCTCTCGCGTAGGTTCCGTGTCAACTCGATAACTGCTTGCATTCTCTTCACTTTGCGTTCTATTTCGGCGTCAAAATAAGCTTCTTTCACCTTCGGGAACCCCAAGAAGTGCACTGATCGCGTATCACCTGCAGATGGATCATCGGGTATGAATTTGCGTAATGTTTGATATAGGTTCTCTGTAATGAATGGGGTATATGATGACTGGTAACGGGTGTGGGTAAATCCGTCAAAGAGGAATCAGCTGACCTACCATTGTTCTGCAAAGAGTGAATAATGCCTCGAAAAGAGTGTTGAGCGCCGAAACGGTATCTTCAACACCATCCTCTCCCTTTAGACGCTTGCGGTTGAAACGAATGTACCAGTTCGTGAGCTCATCCACCAGATCTAGTAGACGGGGAATAACAGTGTACAATCTATATGCAGCCATTTCCTCCCTAACGAGTTTGATTAATGATTGACACCGAGCCAGGATCCAACGGTCCATGACGTTATTGGGCAAAGGTGCATCTTTATTGTACTCAAAATCAATTCCGGTAGCTTTCTTGAGCAGCGCTGCGTGGCCGAGGAAGAACCGGAATGAATTCAGCCATGGGAGTAAGACGCGGGAGATGACCTCTCGGACACCCTCCTCACGGAATCGGAGATTATCTCCACGCACAATAGGTGAATTGACGAGGAACATCCTTGTTGCGGTGCATGAGGAACGGAATATATCATGACGAACTGAAAGCGCATACCTGGTAGCATCCGCCCCATATTTATCAATGATCAAATTAGGATCTGGGTAGTTCTTCAAACTCTTGCTCATCTTCTTCCCATCACTGGAAGGGAGGAATAAATCAACAACCTAAGACGGGGCATTCGTAAAACTCACGCGGCAAGGACAAGGCCAGTCACAATGAGATTTTTCCAAGGTGCTCTTCCGAAGAGGTGCGTCGATAAAACAAGAAGGGTATAGAACCAACCCCTAGTTTGATCAATACCTTCAGACACAAAGTCTGCAGGGTGAGTACGTTCACATAGTTCCTTATTTTCAAATGGATAGTGGAGTTGCGCATATGGCATACTGATTGCGATAATCAGCACAATAGCATAGTTAAGTAAGCTCACACATGCCTTCCTGACTCAAACCAGCAATCGAAAACTTCCTCCACGCGCTTCAACTGACCCCTACCAGTCTTAGATGGAATGGTAATATGGTCAATCTTGTCCCTGTGGATATCCGAGATGCCAGAGACGCCAGATAGGTCCTCCAGCTCCGCAACCGAACTGATGCATACAATCTAAAGAAGGGTATGTTGAGACTGCAAAGGAAGGTATAATGGACACGTATACCTCTTCCATGTCATCGCTGGCCCATAAAGGAATGGGTGTTCCCCAGTAGCGATTTCGGGAAATATTCCAGTCGCGGGCATTTGACAACCAATTACCGAACCTATTGTCGCCTACAGCTTGTGGAACCCTAAAATAAATTAGTACCTAGAGCATAGTGTTGGATATATACGGGACCCCACCATCGCGTTTGCTCGTTATTAGAAACCAGTTGATCAACAATGGGAGACACCTTGACAAACCAAACAGGGATTGCACGGTAGATAAGAGGTGTGCCTGATCTGTAGAGTGCAGGAGTTTTAGATGATCCAGGCAGTGGTAAAGGAGCATACCTCCAGCAAAAGGGATAACTATGATTGATAGTAGACTGAACAATGAGACGACCTTTGGCCTTCAGCGTTTTCTGAATTGGACCATCCGCTGCCTATCTATATAAGACGTAATTCATGCCTACAACAAAAAGAGATTACCTTGACGTGTAGTCCAGCAAAATCAGATACCTCCGTTGTGAAGACACCAGCATCATTAACGGGACAAGGAGGCATTTCGTCTGGACGCAAAATACCATTAGCAATCGCAATACGGTGATCATCTTCACCGAATGCGGGAGCCTGATGTACAATGCCTGTGCCATCTGCATCCGTAACATACGTATCAACAACAATCCTAAAGGCCTTATCTTCATACTAGCCATCGGGCACTCTTGAGTTTAATTATCCACTTGCTTGGACACGAATTTATCTTACCTGTTCAGTGAAATATTCAAACAATGGTACATATCGCCAGCCTTTCATATCGGCTCCTTGGAATTGTCCAAGTTTCTTATACTTGGCTTTTTTAGGGTCTTTGTACAATGTCTTAAGCAAGTTTTCATGGATAATAAAGTTTTGATCGCGCTCTTGATCATGGATTTTGACATAGGTATAGTCGGGATGAACACATAACGCGAGGTTCGAAGGAAGCGTCCATGGTGTTGTAGTCCACGCGAGAAGAGAGGTTGTGGAATCGTCCACAAGTGGAAAAGAGACAGTAACTGATGAAGGAGAATATTTAATGACGCCGGGTACCCATAGCATCTAATTTGCTTACCGGCAGGGTCATTAACGTCCTTATACGCCTGCCCAGCTTCAAAATTGGACAATGGAGTTGTGCACCCAGTAGAATAGGGCATGACTCTCAAACCCCTGTAAACCATTCCTTTCTTGTACAACTCACTAAACGCCCACCAGACGGATTCCATGAAGGATAGATTTAACGTCTTGTAGTCGTTGTCAAAGTCGATCCAACGGCCCATACGCTCCACTGTCTTGCGCCACTCTGAAGCATATCTCATGACAATGCTTCTGCACTCTGCATTATATTTGTCAATGCCCATCGCCAGGACATCCTCTTTTCCTGTGACGCCCAATCGCTTGTCTATTTCATGTTCAACAGGGAGCCCATGTGTATCCCATCCAAAACGCCTCGTTACGTGGTATCCACTTGCATGAGCATGACGGGTTACGATGTCCTAGAAAATATTAACGAGCAGTTACACAGAAAGGGTTTATAAATTACCTTTACTGTACCAGCCAAAAGATGGCCATAGTGAGGTAGTCCAGTTGCGAACGGTGGGCCATCGTAAAAGGAAAATTCCGGTCGCCCCTTTGAGAGCTTTAAGCTCGTCTGAAATGCATCTATTTCTCTCCAGAAATTGATAACTTTCTCCTCCTCCTTTGGAAAATCAAACGACACAGTAACTAGTAAAGTCATGTAAGTAAATAAAACGAGAAAACAGTAAGGATAGACTCAAACACTTACTGTCGTGTAGTGGAAATGACATGCTATTCTGCAGTTAAGTTATTGATCAAAGACGAGGGCAGCAGATAAACGAGTCAGTCAGATAATCTACAGATCGGCAAATCGCGGCTTTTGCCGGACACTGATAATACCCACCGTACGACCAAGAGTTCAATATAACCTCAGTAGTGTTTCGAGATATCCAACCATTGCTATTTAACACACATAGTTGCATGAGACATACATACTAGGGGAGTGGCATAAATATGATGTACATAAGGTATGTAGTATTGTAAATTCGTCCTCTTCAGTTCCACGCTCATTTGGGTATCAACAAAAATGTATCTATGAGCCCGTCCCTATATTACGTGATATACCCAGACTTGGGGCTCGTTATCATGTGCAGTAGCCGTACACTGTGTGATGTTGGAATCCAGCCGAACCTTCGGTTGCGATTCAGAAACGATATTGGGAGATGGGGATTGGAATAGTTAGGCTACATCGCGGGGTGGACATGCCACATCATACCATGATGAAAATAATGATGACGATGATGATGGCAACAATGAAGTATACATGGTCTTGCCAATGCGTGTTGAATGACGACGGTGACGCAGAATCGTGGCAAATCGTTCGCCGAATCCAATTAGTGTGAAGTTAACTTGAGTCATGCGAAAAATGCAAATCGGGTGGTAAGTGAATTGGGGTAGAGTTGAAAATCGTGAGGCGTCAATAATTCATGGCATGCCACAAAACGTGGGGCTGCTTCTTCATCCCCGTTTATCCATTGATGTGCAAATGACGTGAGGTCCTATCACGCTCCTGAAGCAAGATTGATAGAAGGAAGATAGAATAGGTGTTTTTGGTGATCAATAAGTTATGCTCGAGAGCTTTGCTGCGATTCTGCTTGCGCGGTTGCTTTATATTCGAGGGCCTTTGCGACCCATCCAACCATGTCAACTTTTCGTTCACCATCAGCTACAAGGAAGGGCATTTCCTTTGCGATGAATTAATAAGATTGTGCTTTTCCTGTATTAGATATAACTCACTAGTAATTCCTTGTATGTCGCTCTACCTTCAGGGTCCTTGACCATACAACTTGCAACCCAGTCACGAGCTTCTTTGCTAAACTTGTCTGCAGGCAACTCTGGAGGGTCTCCATGAACAATGGCAGTTAATTGTGCAAACACATTTGTGTAGGTTTCTGGTGGATAAGGGTATTTGCCAAGTCCAATTTCTATCATCGAGAGACCGAGTGACCAAACATCTGACGAGACAGTGTATGTACCAAGATTATTCTGGGATTCGCCTTTTATTCGTTCGGGCTTGAAAGAGGCAATCAAGTCCACATTCATGAGAAAAATGGACGGAATAAAACTTACAGCCATGTAGCTTTGACATCCAATATTTGTCTTTGCAAGTGATTTCTCCAATTGGCCAGAAACACCGAAATCGCATAATTTAATGTCACCATTCCGATTGACCAGAACGTTTGTGGGTTTGACGTCTGCGACAAAGTAAGCAATATTCATGGCCAGGACAAGTAGGGAAGCATGCCTCTATGTATTATTTGGAGTTTATCTTTGAGAAACTTCAAACCGCGAACCATGCTTCCAGCTATCCGTCCCAATACGTCTTCAGGTACGCCTGCACCCTGGAGCTTGTCCAGTGAACCTGCGTCCATGTACTCCATACAATAATAGACACAAGACTCGATGAAAAAGGCGCCATAAAAATCGACAATTTCTGGTGCAACAGCTCGATGGAGGATATCCAGTTCCATGATGATAGCATTTAATTTGGCATCATCAAGCTCCAGGCGGATTTCCTAGGTATCAAAAGATCAGATAACATCTATCACAATGATCGAGATACGAACCTTCATGGCCATTGCAACATTTGTGGGTTTATGTAAGACTTTTTTCACAGTGCCATAATTTCCTTTACCAAGTTCTTCATCCAACTGCAGTTGCTCCATGTTGATGGCGAAAGATGCCCCACTGGAGAAATTAACCCCCGATGCATGCAGGACGGCCTTGCCATTGAAATTGAGAACGCCTGAAGGGTCGCTATAGGGAACCAGATATCAAACATGGTCAGGTTCCCAAAATAATAACACTGACACAATTTTAGAGAAGTTTGAAAAGGGAGATACGAAGTTGTTTGCGGGTGGTCGTTTAGGGGGCTCGGCATTGAACGAAGGACGACCAGCGCCCAATCCAGCGCCAAGAGTACCTCCGCCAGGGGTGTTCTCAATATCTCGGAGAGAAAAGTTTGGCTTCATTCTCCGTGCCATACCAGGGGGCACGCGTGGTGGAGGTGGCTTGTGTGGGAGGGGAGCGATAGGAGCGGGGGTTAAGCCAGGATTCGAAGAAGAAGGTGGAGATTCGGGAAGTGACTGGTGTTGGGGAAATTGGTGTTGATGTCTAATAGAATCAAGGGCGGGATTTGAGCTGATTGTAGCACGCTGTAAGACAGCAGCGGCTTCTTCTATACTTGAAGCTGATCCTGAGGCGGCTTGTGCCTTGGTTACATACTATTGAGAGGAAATGAGGAGGAGGAAAGGTGAGGATAAGGGAAAGAGGGAGACATACGGCAAGCATCTTTGCCTGAAGTGAAGGAGGAATGGGGGTGGCAGAAGAGCGTGGAGTGGAAGATGCGCGACTAGCGAGAAGAGAAGCAACGGGACGTGAAGGACGAGATTGAGGCTGGGATTGTGGTTGAGATGATTGTTGACAGACGAGGGGGACAGGCGAAGATTCAGATTCTGCGGTCATGGTGGATGAAGAAGAGAAATTGAAATTGATCCCAGCAGCCTCAACTCAACTCAACTCAACTCAACGATGCTCACTATCAAATGGCTTCGTGAAAGGTCTGTCCCTCCGCCTACTCACTCACGAACTCACTCACGAACTCACGAACTCACAAACAGATTCTACATCCAATTACCCCCAACAAACTACCCTCTCGCACATCTTCGCCATCTCATTGCACAGTACACTCAACTCCAACCAGATGCATTCAAACTCATCCATGCCGGTGCCGTCATGAAAGATGACAACGCCCCTAGTTTGTACCCTCTCTCTCCCGCCCTCAACACTAGCTTATATACCTCAGTTTCTGCCTATCATCTCAAGCAAAACTCTATTATATCCATCATCCCTCATTCTCCCCTTTCTGAGCCTCAGCCAACACATAAATTTCAGTCTCCCCTTCCTCTTACAGAACAATCTGTCATCTCCCTTATTCATGCTGAGCTCACCAAAGTCCGTTCAGATGTTACACCGGATGTAGAGGCCTTCCTCGATAGCCACGGACGCGACCAAGCAATTCACCAACACGTCGATCAAACTCACCACGCCATTCAAATGCCTCAGCCCCATTTCTACTCTTCTCAGGACGTTCCGAATCAACCTATTCCCAATCCAATGCAGCATTACCAACAACATCAGACTCAGCCACAACCATCACTCCAAGCCAACCACCGCACAAGAGAGAAAGAGCATACTCGTCTAGGCGAACTCCTTCTTCAATCGCTCATACGTCTAGACGGCATCACAACTGACGGTGAGTGGGATCAGGCCCGCCGTGAAAGAAAAGCTGCAGTCAGAGAAGTGCAGGCTTTGCTTGATCGTCTTGACGGCTGCTGGGCAGAAATGCAGAAAGTCAGTCTTTGACAGACGCATAGAAGGACAGGCATCTCTCCCTTCCGTCTTGTAGTGAATACATAGTATTATAACTACTACATTACAAATCCTTGCTCTGTAAGCATCTTATAGCTTTGTGATTGATATGGGTCCTTGCCCTTGTAGACCAGCTGGAGGGTGGTATACTCTTGGGAGGTTCATCATCCCGCCCATGTTATCTTCGCCGACTCCCATGCCAGGCGGCGGACGTCCTGGACCATGAGTGCTTCGTTCGGTCATCATTGTATGCAGCTGAAGGAAATATAAGTTGTAGAGAATGTAAATTATGCAACAGATAATTGCCTGTAACCTCAATCCATTGATGCTTGCTCGAAGTGACATGACTTCCTCCCCGAATCTAAGGGATTCGTTCGTAAGAGCAATTTCGCTTCGACGACCCAATGAATCTACTCCTGCTGCCAGCGACAACACACTATCTCTCAAGCCATTCAGTGACCCTTCCAAAGTCGTACTAGAATCTATGGGTGATACGACAGATGTGAGTTGGGGGTTTGCTATATGCATTGGACGAGAAGTAGAAGGTTGTGTAAGTAGATGAGAGGGTCCACCAGCTCGTAGCGGTATAAATCCAGGAGCATAATTTAGCGGTCCATACGCTTCAGGATGCATTTGCCCCATGAATCCCAACGAACCAGATGGTGTTGCACGGTGATACCCCCTATAATGTATATCAGGGAACCGTACATGGGCAGTGTCTGCACTGTCGTTCTCTACTAGAGGAAAATGAGACCCGAGAGCATGGTCAGATGACGGTGCTCGAAGAGGTGTCGGATCCAAAGACGATGGAACATCGGCCAAGACGACTGACGAACTAGATGAACTCCCATAACCAATATTTCTTGTTTCAAAACCCGAACTGTTAGATGGTTCCACAAGAATGAAGGGTGCCTGCTGGTTGTCAGTTCCTCTATCAGTACTATAGGACGCTTGATTTGACTCAGATCGGAACCAAGGTCCGAGCGCACGACGAACAGCCTCCATCTCGCGGCGCATTATCTGAACAGACGCTTCTAAAGTACTGACACGGTGACGAAGGATCAAGTTTTGTTCAGCCAACGAAGCATGACGAGCAGCAGAGGTAGACATGAATTCTTTCAGGTTTGCATGTTCAATAGAATTTGGTCGATCGGAAGTTGCTGGTGAGTCGGCTATATCTCTAGTCTTGATAAGGGGCAGGAAACGTTTTAGTGTCAAGAGTTCACATCAACAGTATATCTTACCGGCTGGTTCGGTGTAGTAGATTGATCAACGTCATCACAGCTTGAGGTTTCCGATTTGACACTGTCCCCGTGTTGTACCGTTATGTGTGCATCAAGTTCTTTCCTGATTATCCTTTGGGTACAATTTGCATCCTTACAAGGTACTTCACTATATGCGCATTCGTCCAGTAAATGGGTAGCGAGAAGCTGCCGTTCACATGTATGTAGACAACCTTCCTCACGATGAACACATTCAACTATAAGTTCGTCGACAAGCTAGAGGTATTTTCATTTCGTATGCCCGAACAGCGAAGCGTGAACTTACAGAACATATAATTGAATCCGCAGGCCTAAGATCTTTGATAGAGAGTGGGAGTCTGTCAACGGGACATTGTGGCGAATGCGACAGGGCATTTGAAATGCATTCGTAGCAGAAAGTATGAGCACAGCTAGTTGTCGTTGGATCAACAAAGGGATGTCTGCATACAGGAATTGAGCCTATCGACGTGGGTATTGAATGTTGGTTAGCGCACCGGCAGATACAACAGGTCTTGTCCAAAACTGAATAAGCAACCCGTCTTTTTTGCAACAAATATCACACAGACTCACAAGGTTGGCACTTGGATTTGCCACATAGGTATACGCAGATGAGGACATTGCTGCAGTCGGTGCTGGATGTACTACGGAAGGTAGGATAGAAGAATGTTTCACGTGATAAAGAAAGAGATTGTGCACCTCATGCTCATACTTTACAGTCAAGTTACTCACACGTTGCTCCTTCAATCTTATCACCAATTATCATGACTAACATCACAAGTGATTCGACAGTCCGTCTCAGCACAGGCACGTCCATTCTCCATTCCATCTTCCAGTTCATCTTATTTCTCCCCAGGCTATGAAATGCCTGTCCTTGGCTTTGGCGTATACCAAAATTATACGACCAAGCCATCTTGTTTGGAGGCTTTAAAAGCAGGCTACAAGTACGTTTCAACGTTATATTTACCGACGGCTGGTAATGCGCTTACATAGGCACATTGACTCTGCTCAAATGTACCGCAATGAAGCAGAGGTTGGGGAAGCGGTCCGTGAATCGGGATTAAACAGAAGCGACCTCTTTATCAGTATTCATTATTTCTGAATTCAGGGGCATGGTCGGTTTTTAACATCTTTCATTAGCAACCAAGATTGCCTCCAAGTTTCATGGCTACGACTCCGCCTTGAAGGGCGTTGACGAATCTCTAGCCAGATTCAAGTTTGGTAAGCTGTCTAGTTAGTTTAGTAAACAGATGCTCATTATGAATATGCCCTATAGACTATGTTGACCTTTTCTTAATCCATGACCCACTATCCGGGAAAGAAAGGCGACTAGCTACCTATAAGGCACTGCTCGAAGCCAAGGCTGTTGGGAAAATAAGGACTGTTGGCGTTTCAAACTAGTGCGTAATAGTACAAAAAGGTCGTATCTTGGTCTAATGTATTCAATATCAGTAATGTTCATCACTTGGAAGAAATCAAGAAGGCCGGGTATGAAATGCCAGCCGTCAATCAGATTGAGGTGAGTCTATCTATGTCCAAAGTACCATGCTCCAACAGCATTACTAATATACATAAAGCTCCATCCCCTTTGTCAACAAAAACCAATAGTTGACTACTGTCGTGCCAACAACATAGTTGTTCAGGCATACTGTCCCATTATTAGAGGAAATATGAATCATTCTGTTATCCAGGAACTAGCTGTAAAGGTAACCATATATCCTTATTTCTCGTTACATTAATAAACTCGTTCCCAACAAGCATGATCGTGACCCCGCTCAAGTTCTCGTCCGTTGGTCGCTTCAAAGGGGGTAAGTATCCCGCTACTTCAGTTTACATTTATCTACGCTAACACTCATTATTAAGCTTTGTCCCTTTACCGAAAAGTGCCACTCCTAAGCGAATTAGGTCTAATGTGAAGGTCTTTGACTTTGAACTATCCGCCGACGATGTAACTAAATTAAATGACCTCAACCAAGGGGATGCTGGGGCGGTCAGTTGGAATCCTGTGCACTGCGAATAAGATATTGGGGAAATATAGATGACCGAAAGTGTTATATTACAATATACAATCAAACATGCAATATGAAGATGCAGTAATAAAAGACGAAAATGAGGGGAGTAGTGATATTATACAGTAAGTGTCGCATGGCTCGATGAGCCTGTGTACACTGTTGGGAGTGTGCTGCTTCGTAGACGTCGCATGGTATCTGGACTATATGATCTCCCTTCCGAGGCCAATGCAAACGACGTCAACAGAGGGTCTGACCTATTTGACCATCGCCTCGGCGGCTGACGTGTATCAACATAGCAGAGAGTGTTCAATAACAGTCGATAGCCCTTTAAAGTTATTAGCACAAAGATCATGTGCAAGCATTCAGAGACAAACACAAAATGAAGAGCAACTAATCAGCCACCTTCTCCAGGATGTCAGATAACATGAAGAACTGAAGCACGAAGTGCGTATACGGACCCATATAATAGACCAGAAAATGTCTTTCGCTCGCGCCGAAGGCCGAAGAGGCCAAGCTCCCCGACATATATTGCTCAAGTCCCTAAGCCTGGAGAAACAGAATTCCCGATGACGACATACTTACCGAAAAGTAAGAAGAACGCCCAAACGCCATCACGCACTAAGATCTGTATTAGAGGTGTGCGATTCAATCCTGTGCGAAGTGCAACAATAAACCAATAGACCGTCAAGAGAAACATAATGAACTGGAAGGCAATCGCGGCTCCGCTATTATGCACGGTATGGATCAACAAGCGAATAACACTGTTGAGTGTCTCGTACACATACCCATATATGCTGAGAGCCAGTGGCCTGTGGGTGACAAGACAAATATTGTCGTATTGGATGTGGGGTATGGCAAGCGCAAGGCCTAAGCATAAAGCAATCATTTCCAACACAAAGAGTACAACAACACTGGATTTAATAAATGGATTACGATCATATAAAGCGCGTACTCGCGTTGAACTCAACAATAGTAATTCTGAATGATAAGAGATGGACGTACTTCGTAAAATTAGAATAGTATCGACACTGGCAAGGATAGTAATAGCCGCGACGCCTTGAAAAACTTGCCAAATGTAGCAGTCATGGGGTGTAAAGTGGAATAACGGGGTCAATTCTGACCCAACAAGAAGGATTGAGCTACATCATGGATCATAGTTAGAAACGTCACATCGAATTATCCAAATCACTGCCTCACATTTGCACTAGCATTGGAACGTATCTCACGTAAAAATAAAGCACCAGAATTAGCGACCAAGACCTTCTATGTTGAAGTAGTGACAACGATGCTCTGTGGAACTGCTTTTTGAGACGTACGACCAGACATAATTGACCTATGTCGCGTATGAGTGACTAGATAGAAGGTAAAACGCGGAAAATAAACCTCATCTTCCAGTGTAATAATTATATCCCAGACAAGAAAAGTCAGAGCCGCCACTATAGTAGAGAATTTGCATATTAGTTACTCTTCAAGGCGGTTAAGCGTGGAATTGATATCAAAAACAGCGACACACCAAAGCTTCTATTGACCGCGATGGCTCCTGCAGCGTTTTCAATAGCGTAAGGAACGTATTTGACATGATTGAAAACATGCGCCATAGTGCTGACACAGTATCAGTAGGACTGTACCACCCTGTAAGTTGGATATTAGGGCTTTCGCGATATGACACGTATTTCCGCCCATATAAGCGCAAGTGCGTTATCGGAAGTATGGGGTGGTGGGCTTAGCCAAGAACGCTGAATATATTGATTTGAATATCCCCGGACATTGATTTCTAGTAGTGAATAGACTCGGAATTCCCATGCAGGTCAGAGTTTAGTGCCGATGACCTGGGCGGGGGCGTGGTATACTCTGATGTACATATGTGTCTGCCATTTTCAATGATTTCGAGTTGTGGAAAGCTTTATCACTCCCTGAGAGCCCCATCCAGTTGGATGACGGTAGACTCAGAACAAATAACAAATTGAACTATATTGATAACTAGTGGGCAAGGTTCCGTGGAAAAGCAGAATCAATTGCTTATAAGATATGCTGGGACAGAGCGAGAACAGGTGTGATAATACACCCAGTAGGATTGGTCCGGGCAGCCCACATAGTAACTGGTTCATCTCTGATACCGCCGGCTTGCGAGGTGCCACAAAGAACATGCGACTGCGGCATCTCACACATTTGAAATAGAAAGCTGGATGTTGACGTTTTCAAAATGTCGTATGGTATACACAAGATGATATAACTAGCACAAATACATGAAGTGATGTGGATGATGGCAGGTGATTATCACGAATAGTAGCTTGAAACCTTGGCAGAGAGGGTCAAGGTCAAATGTGTCTGAAGATAGCAGATGATAGAAATATATACAGGTCAATAAGAACGAAGACATCGAGGTCATGACTAGCCACGTTGTCTTTCATGACATGGATCCAAAGCGTTTTTTTTAAGATCTAGAGATGCCAGGTCGCGGTGTTGCTGAATGGTTTCTCTTTGAGAGTTCTTCTTGGCGCTGCCATAGAAGTTCTCCCCACAAGGGATGAGGCGGTATATGGCCAACGAGCGCTCGAAAGATCTCCAGCCTTGTTAACAAGTTAGAGCGGGTTCAAGATAGCTCATCAAATCATCAAGTTACCATTTCTCTTTTTCCTCATCAGTGTCCGCAAAAAAGATAATCTCTTCCTCAGGGAACAACAAGCGGAAAGATCGCTCGACCCCATATAGGATCTCATCGCTATACCGCGCACATTGCCCAGGGCTCATAGAGTTGGCTCGTGCTTCCTGGTCATCTTCAATTCCAATAGCCTTTTTCAGGCTTATTGTGGCGGTCGCCTTCTTTGTGACATCGTTGAACGCCACCAAGTTGGCACCAATTAAACGGAACTGTCGCCTTCTCCATGTCTATAAGTACGTTTCAATACATCAGATAGGTCATAGAACATGTTATGAACATCCTACATTGCAATCGCCACCATTCTGCGTGAGTGTGCCCTCGAAGTATGTAACCTTGTGCCAGTTTATGTGTCTTAATCCACGAAGACACTCATCGAGACTTTGAGGCAACTGATCAGGTGCAATTCCAGGTAAAGGTGGCAGTCTAAAGATTTGCAAAACGAGCTCCCCGACTTGTTGAGTCGAGAACTTGCCTCCTACTTCTAGCCTCTGGCCAATAAGTGGATAGCTGGTTTCAAATATTCTCGTGTCGCAACGAGGGGCAATGTCCTTGAATGCAATAAAAGTGCGCGCTAGCATACCATCTGGTTTCATGTACCTAGCAAGGTTTTCGGGAAGTCGATAGACAGGAGGTGGTGGATGGATTGTGGTTTTTTCCTTGGGGTGCTTTTTTGGGGTCGAGAAGAAACTTCGCATACCTCCCTTGGATGATGTTTGGACAATAGGAGGTGGAGCAGGAGGGGGAGGGACAAGGGCTTTGAATTGCGTAATGATATGAGAGTCTCGCTGAACTTTGAGCGTTAGGGTAAACTCAAGCTTGATATGTTCAATTCTGTCTAGGGGTGTGAATGCCAATAACACGTGGGATCAGTGGGGTTCCTTACAGTTCAAACTCTTGGTCTATGCGCGCACTTTTGCCAAGCTGGCATTCTGGAGTTGTCACAAAATGAATTCCATTATTTAATGTGCATGTGAAGGCAGTCTGTTGCTGTGGTAAAGGAAGATTCATGTTTTTTAGTCCTAAGACTACAAGAGGTTTATTCATAACGTTCCAATTCAACTGGCAAGAAGAGGATACTTACCTTTGACGAACACCTTGCCATACGCCTTGCCGGGCTTTTCCTGGGCCCTGTACTCTTTGATTTGCTTTGAGTACTCATTCTATAAGAATAAAAAAGAATTCAGTTCCATGTGATGGAACAATGCTAAATGTTGAGAAAATACCATATCTGATGGCCGTCGTACAGTGCGCCAGGCTTTACCTCCATTTAGGTCTCCAGGACCAGACATATGAGATACTTGATCAGGATCAGGATCAGAAGAAGATGCATAAATTGTTGCTTCTCGTTCACGGACTTGATATTTCTGCGTAAATAATAAGAATAGGCGTTGGAGGTCAACCCAATGGTCCATATAAGAAACTCTCTTACCGTCTTCCTTGACACGTCTACCAGCTTCTTCAGCTCTTTCTCTATACTATCAGAGAGAGCATCTTCAGTTTCTCCAACGACACCGTTCAACGGTCCATCTTTGCTCTTTCCACGCAAGGTATCCGCGTCTCCCGTACTCAAGCTTCGCCGTCGACTTGGTCGGCCGACGCCAAGAAGTTGGTGTTGTTTCTGGATATGTGCTTTATCTTTGTTTCGGATAGCGGGACGAGGTGGACTGAAGTACTCTCTGGAGTGTTCACTTTCGTCTTCAAATTCCTCCTCGAGGCGGCGTGCCTCACGGCGCTTCTCAAGGATCATCTGTTCCCGAGCGCGAATGTTATCTTTTGGTGGGGGTGGTGGCGGGGTTGATGCGGTGGGGGTGGAGGTGTCGCTGCGGTCCTTATCAGGAGAAAAGCCAATTCCAGTAGAAGTGTGTAACAGGGTAATTGGCTCAGTCATGGCCCGTTGAAGAGGTACATGATGGTTTGCTTTCGAACTTGCCACTGCTGGTTCGTATGAATTACATTCATCTGTCATGATCGAATCTTCTCCCTCATGGCTACCTACACCCGCGACGTCATCCATCAGCCGATCAAGTGCGCTTTTCATGTCCATATCGACATCAGCAAAATCCAATTTGAGATTAGGTCCTGAAGCAGCATCTACTGCAGTCGCACTACTATTGCCGCTGCTCCCACTGCTGATGCTTCCCATATTGACTTCCTCACCGGGCACGTTAAGTCTATTTTCCTTGCCTGGGTCAGATAATCGAGAAGAGTCTTCTGTTTGGGCGTGTGCACTGCTGTCCTTTGGAGAGCCAGAGTAGAGTAAACCAAACTCTTTATCCTCCATCACTTGTTGTGCTGCTCTGTGGGTGCTTGCTTGCTGACTTGGATCCACGCTCGAGTGCACTAGTGGACTAGAGGTTGGAGAAGAGTTTTTCAGTGGATTCCCTTGATGGTCTGACTGCCCTTGCAATTCCTCCTCTTTTCCAGTCTCGTCTTGCGGGTCATTCTTCAAGGGCATGTCTATGGTCATTCCACAAAATGAGTCAACACTGCATGTTCGTCGTGTATCTGGTTCGATCTCAGGTGCGGGACTACCAAAACTGCGCCTTTTAAGCAATCGTCTGTGAACATCTTCTCGTGTGATACGCTGACGGCTTGTGCTGCTGGAATTGCTACCACTTCGATTGCGGCCTGTAGAAAGTGGTGAGGTGGCACGGAATAGCGGAGAAGACATGCGTGGGGGGATGGGACTGGGACTATGGCTATGTTCCCTGTTGAGGGGAGACGACCGTGACCCTTCCAGAATTATGGGGCGAGGAGAGAGTGCTCTGAACGCCTCGTCAAAGAAAGGTTCATCTTCCGGGAAGCTTTCATCCTCCTGAAGGTCAAATTATTACCTTTTTAGTAAACACATTTTCCTCTAAATTAAAAAACCCACCTTCTCAGAACCAACTGTTGAAGCTTCCGGATTCCTACCCAAACCACTTAGACTAATCTCTGAGTTACCGATCGATAAGTTCAGTGATTCATCCCTGCTGACACCACCACTGAGTCCATCCTCATGTTCAGACGGAAATGAGTCATGTCTCTGGGAGTATGCAAAAGGGTCTGCTCCTGATTGCGATTTCAACCTATTTGTCTCTAGAACTTGTGCTATTAAGGATGTCAGCAAAAAAGAACTCAAGAATGGGTAAGGAACAAAACATACCATCAGTGATGTCGAGTGGTGGAATCAGCAAACTGGGCTGATCAGAAGGGTCAGGAGGGCTGGGGAGATGTTTCTTCATCGGTGAGGGGCTCCCCGGAAGCTTCCCCAGTTCGTCATCATCACATGCTTCACCTAATCTTTCTTCTTCCTTCGCCCTTCGTATACGTTCTATATGAGTCGAGCGTCCAAGTGGGGGGGTACTAGTAACAGAGATAGGAGAGCGCTTAGGAGGCGTAGCAGGGAGGGCTAGAGGAGAAGAGTGTGTAGGAAGACCAACATTGTACAAATGCATGTTGGGACTAGAAGATGTCGGGAAGGAGACATTGAGCTGTATTTGATCGGAGAATTGACTGGGGGAGAAGCGAGGGGGAGGAGTAGGATGTGGTGACTGGTGCTGCTGCTGATGATGTTGGAGTACCCGTTCTGCGTGATGGCTCCGTCCAAATGGTACCCCATCTTCAGTCTCCAATTCCGGTGGAATATCAAAAGTGCGAGGTGGAGTGCTGAATCTAGTTTCCATTGTCATGAGTTTTGATGCAAACATTTCATCGACAAGGCCTGTAATACTGGAATCAGGATCAAGGCAAAGATCAGGGTTGGTATCATCTGCCTCTGTGTCAGGGAGATGGATGCTATCGAAGGATGCCCCCTCATCTGGTACGTCAGCAGGATGTG
This sequence comes from Amanita thiersii Skay4041, assembly GCA_002554575.1. NCBI lineage: Eukaryota > Fungi > Basidiomycota > Agaricomycetes > Agaricales > Amanitaceae > Amanita > Amanita thiersii. The sequence continues at coordinate 564,356 of KZ301972.1, forward strand.
ATGGTTGATTCTGTAAACGGTGTCCTTGGAAAAATGGGTCATCATCCTCGGGTTGCTCTGGGTCATTATGGTCGTAAGTTTCGTTCTCGTCTTCAGTGTCGAAGACATCATCATCTAAATCTTCATCACGATCAAATTCAACGACATCACATCGCTCGTCAAATGTAACCGTCTTTCTTCGCTCTCTCCTACTAGTCCCGCTAAGGCGGGGACCATGCAAACGTCGTGAAACTAACGAAGACCTTGCAGGGGAAGGTCCGGTGCTAGACGAAGGAGTGTGGGTCGAAATGGAGTTGCCAGACTCCGGAGTAGCTTGAGACGATGAAGGAATGGCTAATTGTGAAGTTGGAGGAGCAACAGGTAGTGGAGGAACAGGGATCTGGTTTGAATTCACTTGTTGCTGCAAGCGAAAAGGACTCTTGGAGACAGGCTCTTTCTCAATAAGACCTTGAAAACCTCTGCTTTGTCTACGCTCCCTCTTCAAGGCGAAAGGACGTTCATTCTCATTCTCGGTCTGTTCATGTATTGATAGAGGTCGTGGACGCTTCTCCCCTGAAACACGACGGGTCACCGGAAAAACGACAGAAGAGGGACGTAAAGGCGTAGGAATTTGAGACTTGAATGGTGATTTTGATACAAGCTGATTATTACGGACGTGTCGGTAGCTGGAAGAAGTGCGGCGAGCGAGCTGGGCACCGCTAGATCGTGGAGACTCTCGTTTTGTAATTCGTAGAGGTGATGTGATAGACCCGGTATCACTTGCAGAGTTCTTGGGGTCAGATTGAGGTGGTGTCCATCCCATACCAGATTCTCGAAGGATTGAGGACTTGATAGGGTCTGGTGAATTAGAGAGAAGCCTATCCCGCAAAGGTTGGGGGGATTTGCGGTCAGTAAGCATAGGATGAGTGGCGCACGAGAGATATGGCGTGTCGTCGTGGTGGAAGATGAAGAAGGAAACCCCGGACAGTGGAAGATGGAGTTGAAGCAGAGGGCGCTCAACAAACGGGGAGCGTGGGAAATCCAGAACACTGTTGTCAACGCGTCACTCACGTGATGGCGTTTTAACTCCGGTTCAAATAATTTAGCTCCGACGACGAAATGGAGGGTGTCCAGAATTCCAGAATAAAGGTGGATTCGTACAGCGCCCATTTCTTTACGAATAATTTCGTTTTGTGATGGTGGAGTACTGTAGTCTCTTCCATCTTCCATAATTTACTTCATCTGATGATGATTACCAATCTTCCTCGGTTATGACCGGTCCGGTATTTCTTCTCTCAAGCACCGCTTACGACCACTCCTCTCGATTTCACCATGTCTTTCCAGAGTCTCATCTCTGGCGCGGAATGTAATGTTGCGTCAAACCCACTTGCCCAGGTACTTAAACACACAGAAGGCGACAGAAGTTTGCAACAAGTAAGTTTCAGCTGCACAATCTATCCTTTATTTCTTTACTCATCTCAGTTAAGGATAGAATCGCAAATCCTTCATCTTCCAATGTGGGTTCTTTGCCGTGCTTTCAGCTGAATAGGATCTCAGGCCGCTTTTTAGCTTCGTCAACTTCCGGGAACGACTTCTGCTCCGAATGAACATGATCTGGCACTAGCACGTCAATTCTTCGAAGCAAATCCTCACCATCAGCAGCGCTTCCTCGGGCCAGCACCCTTTTCCCTACCAGCTGAAGCTCATTCTACCCAGGGTAGCGTTCCTGTTGGTCCATCAGGCCCAGACCTCAATGAAGCATGGTTAATGAAGCAGCAGAACCATAGCAGTCTAGCCGGTCCATCTCAGTGGGCTGCTGAATTCAATGGCCCCATTGACTCATCTGTCCTTGTTCAGAACGCAGGACAGCAACAGAGCATTCCTATGCAGGCAGCATGTCAGTGAGGCGCCTGTCTACCATGGATCTTATGGCTGATGGTCGTCTATAGCTCAAATCCCTACACATTTCCCTCAATCTGGATTGCATGGACCTAGACCTCCTATGTGGATGTATGGTTCGTCACCTAACACTATGACAAACTATGCTCTTCGCGATGAGAACAAAGGAAAGGGGAAAAGTCGGCAAGTGGATTTTGAAGCAGCTTTTGACCAGATTGCTGCATACTTGGCCACCACTCAACCCACTACAAGTCGTTTACAAGAGGTGAAGGATGATGTACACGAGTTAGAAACGGCTATGGAGAATACCACTCTGGGATCTGATTCCTTTAAAGAGTGAGTTATCATATCTAGCCGCCCGCTCCAATTAACAAAGCGATGTAGTTTATGGGAAGAATTGCAGAAGTCCGACATGCCCCCACCATCTGAGGACAAAGCAAAATGGGAAGCAGAATTCAACCAGCTTATGTCCTCACAGCGTGATGAACTTGATTACGGGGCTCATATGCAGGAAGCATGGGAAAGTGGTCTCGGAGATTTCTCTGATCACAACCAATTATCAGAAAAGCCAATCCAATTTGATGACGAAGGTGTTCCTATTCTGGACGATTATGTATTTGGTGAATCAGATTTTTTCGTGCACCTCGTGGAACTTGCTAACTTTCTCGCAGAGAAGAAGAATCAGTATCTAGACCCATCATCTCCAGCAGCTGGATCCCTTCTGCAAAATGCTAAAGCCTTACTTGAGGCAAATGGTTCCTTATCAGAAATTGCGTTGATGCTAGAGGCTGCTATCCAAAAAGGCGAGTTGGGTGAAGGTGGATACGAAGCTTGGATTCTTCTTGGAGAAGTACGGGCAATGGACGAGCGTGAGGATGCTGGTATGCGCGCAATGATGCGAGGTGTCAAATTATCAGAGGCTGCTGGTGCGCCTGGGCCGGGCATGTTGGTGTGTTGGATGTAATCAGTCGATAACCCTCTTTGCTCACTTCTCTCAGTCTCTAGCTATCTCATTTACGAACGAGTCATACGATAGGGGCTCCCACTCTATGTTATTGCGATGGCTCAGAGCAAGATACCCCGAGCAACCTGTCCCAGATGAGACATTGCGAGCAATGAAAACCAACTCTGCATGGGATACTCATGGTCGCCTTACAGAACTCTTCCTCAATCTAGCTCGCATTCAACATAACCAAGGGACATTAGATCCTGATGTGCAGGTTGCCCTTGGTGTGCTATTTTACAATCAAGGTGAATACGACCGGGCAAAAGACTGTTTTGAGGCAGCACTTTCTGTCCATCCAAGGGTATGTTTCTGTCTTTCCGGTTATTTGGCTCGAATTGTAACATTGTCAATTATAGGATTATATACTATGGAATAGACTTGGCTCGACACTCTCGAATGGAATGAAGCCAGAAGAAGCGTTGGGGGCATATCGGGAAGCACTAAGCCTTAGACCGACATACACACGGGCAATATATAATGTAGGAGTAGCCTGTACGTGATGATACATCCCTAGTACCATAACCACTCACATTTTATAGGTTTGAACATCGGAGCCCACAAGGAAGCTGCAGAGCACTTTCTTGGCGCTTTGAATCTTCAGGATGCAATAAATGGAGATACCAGTGAACAATTATGGTTTACTCTGCGTCGCGCATTTTTGGCTATGGTATGTTAATACTAAATCAGTTGTATCTTAAATCAGGGACTTGATAAATCCGCAGGAACGCCCCGATTTGGCAGAGATAGCAAAGCCTGGTGCCAGGGACAATCTAGACGCCTTCCGGCGAGAAGGATTCGACTTCTAATCAACGTATACTACAGTCCTGGTTTTACTATCATAGATTAGAAATGAGATGCGCCTCACTGGCTCATGACCGGCTTGACCCGTCGGCCGGGCCGCCTCCTAACATCTGACTTGCGATTGAGGTATATGATTATCCCGTGCATTGGTTTGACAGTGTGAACCCTTCTTTCCAATATATATTCCAACTGATGACCAACTGGTTATCCGAGCTTTGTATCTCTTATCACCCTCTAACGTGAATAGCTATGGCCGCAAACGATGTACAAATGTTAGTCTCTTTATGCTATCTAACATGGTACTTCGCTCACTAGTACTTAATTCAGACATTCAGTCACTGCAACTAGACCCCAAACAGCTAACAGAAAGCCTGGACCTTTGAATAGAATCTCATGTCAGATTACCCAAGATAAGGTACTTGCAATCATTCAAAATAGTCTTTTACATAGCTAAAATATTGAAACATTAGGCTAGAGGTGGTGCCCAAGCTATGCGTGCGTATGCATTTCTAGGGTATCCCTGCGTAACCAACACTCTATTGCGTCATAGTCTATGCCGTTGGTCTGACTGAAGAAGATATGAATAAGCCCCAAGTAGGGATTCGTGTGGATACGCGCTTGAGGTATTCTTATTCTTCATTGACATAGATTGGTATTTCTCCCATTTGGTGGGAAGGTGAGAATCCAAGTGATTTGCTTGTTAAATTTCCCTCATCGCAATAATAGGCAATCCTTGCAATGCGCACCTTGTATGAAACAAGCCCTACGTCTAATGAATTCGACTGATTTTTATTATTAGCTTGAACTCGCAAATAAAATCAAAAATGGGTGCACGGAGGAAGGACTTGTGGGACTTATCTTCAACACTATAGGTGTTAGGTACATCAACACAAAGTTTTCTCGTGTCGTACTAATAGCCCGGTTCACCGCAGTGATGCAATCACTATGGGCACAGATGGCAAGTTTCTCTTCCATGACACAATATTGACTTGACCAACTTACAAACTACAGGCATGCGATATTCGTCAGCCAGTTTATGTCTATCTACCTTTACGTTCAATTGATGACTATGCAGTCTACCAAGCCGCGACCTCATTGCTGACTCAATCGAGTCTGTGAGTTTCTCGTCGTCTTTTCAAGCTTGCTGATTTTGATCTTATATCAGGTTGTCATGGTATGACAGCCAATTCATTACTACGATCTTGCTAACTGGGGCTCAGGCCCAGCACTATGATGGTAATATATCCATTCCCGGATGCGACAAGAACATGCCCGGTTGCTTTATGGCAGCAGCACGCCATAACCGCCCAACCATCATCGTATATGGTGGAACAATCCAACCTGGTGTACGACATGTTGGTATGTCGATGCTATACCCCGGAGTATCGTAACTCTTGATAACTCCCATACAGACTGCCCATCAATGGGATACATAAAAGGAGGAACTGTCAACATTTCTGACGCATTCGAATCCTATGGTCTGTATGAGTCGTATATTACAATGATGTAGCATGAACACCAAATCAAAGGCGCCTACACTGTTGGCAAGATCACGGATGAGGAAAGGTTTGATGTCGTGCGCCACGCGTGCCCCGGGCCAGGTGCTTGTGGAGGCATGTATACAGCCAACACTATGAGTTCTGCATTGGAGGTTTGTGTTTCAAAGCCGGCCGTATGCGTCGTGCTTATCCTGTGTTCAGGTGCTTGGAATGTCACTCCCATATTCATCCAGCACACCTGCTACATATCCTCGTACATTGTTCATTGTTTTGTGAAGTAGCGAATCTCACTCATGACGCACAATTTAGAAAAGGCACAGGAATGCTTCAGAGCAGCCAAGTACCTCAAGCACCTACTCGAACTCGATATCAAACCAAGGTATTTATGATATCACTCGTCAATAATTCCATCTTATTCGAGGTTTAAGTGATATCTTGACTCGTGCCTCCTTCTTGAATGCTACAGTCATGGTCACGATCCTTGGCGGATCTACTAACGCTGTAGGTATTAGGACTGTTGATTCTGTATAAATTGTTTATCATGCCTCCAATAGGTTTTGCATTTGTTGGCAATGGCCAGGGCCGCGAATGTGGAATTTACGATTGACGATTTCCAAATGATTGCTGATAAGACGCCATACCTTGCTGATTTGAAGTATGTATATACTTATATTTCTGCAATACTTCACTAAGAGCTATCGCAGGCCTTCTGGACGATACTATATGGAAGATATCCACAAGATTGGAGGAATCCCCGCTATCCTGAAATACCTTCTGAATCATACTGACCTCATTGACGGTAGTCAGCTTACTGTTACCGGCAAGACTCTGGCAGAAAACCTGGAAGACGTTGAAGAACTTAGTTTCGAAAGCCAGGACGTTGTCCGGAAGCTAGAGAATCCCATAAAAAAAACCGGACACTTGACCATTCTTCGAGGCAATCTAGCTCCAGGAACAGCCGTGGCGAAACTAACTGGAAAAGAAGGAGCACGATTTGAAGTTTGCGTCACGTTAGATTTGATCAAAGTGTTGGTGACTAACAGCCGCAATTTAGGGTGTTGCGAAATGCTTTGACAGGTATTGTTTTCGCGCATGAATAATGGTGATTATTAATAGGTCTTCATAGTCTCAATGGATTTTATCCAGCCCTTGCTGCGCAAGAGATCAAGCCGGGCATGGTCTTAATCTTTAGATACCAGGGCCCCAAGGGTGCTCCGGGCATGCCAGAAATGCTCGGTAAATGTCACTTTTTGAATTCAACGGCTTTTGAACCAGGTTATGACTCCAATTACAGGTCCCACTGGAGCAATTGCAGGCGCAGGGCTTGCTAGTTCAACTGCACTGATCACAGACGGACGATTCTCTGGTGCAAGTCATGGGTTCATTATTGGACATGTCGTTCCTGAAGCTCGTGTCGGTGGTCCTATTGCGCTTGTACAGGACGGTGATCGGATAATTATCGACTCTGAGTCTAGGACCATCAATTGGTTGGTGAGCCCAGAAGAAGAGCAGCGTAGGATGAAAGAATGGGAGGCATCTAACAAACGAAATTTTAACGTTAAGAGAGGGATTCTGTATCGTTATGCTAGAGATGTTGCGGTGAGTTTTCATTCTTTCCGTGTAACTTACAGATCAGATAAATGTGTTTAGCCTGCAAGTCTCGGTGCATATTGCGACTAAGCAGTTTGTATTTACTTGATATATTATAACTTGTCTATGAACCTGGATATCTCATAACCCATGCAACTCAAAGAGGTGAATACTATTTGGAATTCCATTACATTGAAACTACACGACGGGAAGTAATCTAGAGCTGTGAGATTGAGTTAGCTGGTGTAGAAGATACCTCATCCATAGCTTCTGCCGCTGTTCCTTGAACCTGCTCCTCATGTACACTCTCCAACCCGACACCACGGAGTATCTTGCCTATCCCTTCGTTCTTCACCAATTCTAGTTGGCTCTCACTTTTCACAAGTAACGTTCCAGCAAATCCAAGCGAGTTGATGCTGATTTTCTCGCCTTGTCTGAGAGGGTATTCCTCAAACCTCCTGGGTATCAGATGTAAATGCTCCAGGGTTATCCATGCGTTGTATGATAATTTTCTAGCTGGGTAAGTTGTGTCATGGCGAATTGTCGAGACAGTCAGATCGAGGAGCTGTAGGAAGGCTTGAGAAAGCGTCGCTTCCAGTTGGTCGTAGTCATAAAAGGACATGTCGGAGGGTAACCTTCGTACATGGTTGGCATATGGCAGGGGATTCAATGTAAAGGGTTTCTCTAGTGAATCGTAATATTGGTGCATTATGACAAAATAGGTTGTGACAACGGACCTGGGGTTTCTAGCGATGTCCTTTTCGCAAGTTGTTCAATTGGAGCAACCGAGTCGATATCCAACGGGAAGAATTGTACATGCTTATGAGGCTGACTGGCACCACTGTATTCACCACCTTCCAAATATGACTGATAATCAATAATGTGTGTTTTTGGTACGTAGAGTTGGCGCACAGTTATAGAACGCGAAGAAATTCTTCCCGGCTCTGCGCGCTGCGACAAGAAGGCGATATATGACGACGAGATCAGAGGGAGTGAGTGGAGATGTTTGAGATTGAAAATCTGATATTATGCATCAGCATAAACTTGGGTAGTTTTGCTAGAGCCGTTGTCTACCTTTCGTTGCGATTAAAAAGTGTTGGGGAACAACGGAATACTTATTAAGCTGACGGCCCTATCAGATGCGAAGAAGTGCAATTTCACAATGCAACAGACCAATGCAACATATTCTTCATTTGTTTCATCAACTCGTAAGTCGCCTATGTGGAGATTGGGGATGTACGGAGGGGAGAATGGGTCATGGTTAAGGTGGACAGGTTCAGGGGTGATTGGTTTCTTCTGAAGTGCAGGGCAAAGGCGAATCTCAAACTATTGTACATGTATCCTTAGCAAGCCATCGATGAGATTAACCGTACAAATGACTTTACCTCTACATTGAGATCAGCGTGTTTATGCAAGGTGGAAGTGAAAAAGTATAGATCTTGGGACTTTAATGCAGCCTCATATTTTTCAGGAAGTCGTGCAATGATCTCGGATGCCATGGGTCTCAACAAAGAAGGGCAAGACGGTCTGTATATCTCAGGTTGTCAATATACAATACCCATCATACACAGGTCCTCAATTCCTGGAAACAGTCCACCTAACGATAACACTGTAGCTACTGTCATTAACGAACCAAGTGAACCCGGAGGTGGAGCAATCTGATCCCTGATCAGACTCCCCCACCTTTCTCCCTATTCTGTTTTGCCTCTGCCATCTTTTCACCTTGTGCTATCGCCCGGCTATAGCACAACAAGGCAATCAGTGACCAAATAGAAGCATTAGTACCCTAGATAGGCTCAATAAGAATAATGGAGATCCGGATACGTGAACCACGAACCTGATAGAACAATATAGTGAGAAAGCTCTGGAAAAACAACAATACAACCCTGAGGGGCAGACTCCGGTATATGCCAAGGGGCTTTAGCTGTGGCAAAGGGAACTCTAAAGCCAGCAAAAAGAGACCCAATAACATGGCTAATATTTGAATGACAGGTGCCTTGACAATGACCTTCACTAGTACCGCATTTGGGGAGGGTCTTAGATGTATGTTCAGTCAGCCGTTACCATCGTACCAGCAAGGATACTGACTGGATGCCTCCTGGATCACGGACAATTCCACCAACGAAATCCCAGAAAAATTTGCGGTAAAAGAGGCCCCAGAATCCAGCCCAGAAGGCATCTAAGAATCATATGTTCTAAGCCGCCAATACCTCAAATTATACCGAAAAAAACGCACAAACGCTAGCTGTGATTGAGACGAAGCGAGCATACACATGCCAAATAAGATTGCCCATTGTAGTGATGACCCTTCAGGAGTATATTGCCAAATTACTACTAGTTAGTCTGTTTGAGCTCTGCTCAGTTCTCAGGCGCACTGCGGCTGGACGGGGTGTGAAAGAGAAGTTGAGAATTCAGAGACAGTGCAGGAGAAAAGAGAGAAAAGAGCAACAGATGCGCAGCTCAGCTGGGCGAAAGAGGAGATAGAGAGAAAGAGGAAGAAAGAGGAAGAAAGACAGAATTGACCATGGATCAATATGATGGAGCGGAGTCTGTCCGTAACTTGGTGACAATCTTGTTAGTTACTGCCATTCTTTGTCAATTGTCCTGTGAATTGTCCTACAACAAATCTCTCATAATTTAACACTAGCTCTGCTGTCCATTATAACTTCCATTATTCGTCTAAATCCACTCTCCTGTAATGACTTGTGCTGGTCGCTTCGCCATCTTCAGTTGGGGAATGTCCTGGACCCGAGTAACACTCAAAGGCTCAGCGTAGTAATAATAGCTCTGAGGAGTCGGTTGTTGAGTTACTTGGTCACCGCCATCCTTGATAGAGTTTCGGGAGACCATGCTAGGATCACGTTGCAACGGCAAGTCAGGGCTCATAGGGGTCTCAATTCTCGTCTTCGAGCGTCTTAACCTTTGCTTGCGCAGCCAGAGCAGCATCAAAGCCGTCAAAAGCAGCAGCATTCCAAGTACGCTCCCAACTACTACACCGATAATGACATGCCGATGACTTGGCTTAGTGGTTCCATCATTGGTGATAGCTGACGGACTGGTTTCGTGGCTATGAGTTGAATCATTTTTGGACACGATGATACTGACCTTGCTGTACTGGGAAGCTGTGTTGACGTGATGACAGGTATTGATGTTGTACTGGTAGAGAAAGACTGAAAGACTCGGATGGAAGAGAAACTGGTATGATTCTGTGTTCCTGGAGCCCTAGCCAAGATTAAATTACGCTCCACAGGCTCAAGGCCACTTGCATAGAACTACCGTCGTCAGATATCATAGGCCACCCAGTGAAACATGGCGATACGTACCAAAAGCACCTATTAACGCCATTAGTCCACGCAATGTAAAATAAACAACTGAACAAACATTAGTAGAAGGTTCTGAGATATTATAGTGAGGTTCATTAGCAGGTTTGTGCTGCACACCATCTAGGGAGAATTGAGGTGGAGAAAAGTCTGGCGATACTGTCCCATATACCTCCACCATCTCTCCAACGAACGCGAGGGAAGCAGAGGCATCTGGGTAATCACTGTATCTGATGTATTCACATGAGCGAATATCAAATAATTTGTCCGAATGTCTCACTTAATGCTGTCTCCAGTCACCCACAACCCATAGTACATGATATCAGATTCAACAGATATCTCCCTTGAAAGGCCCATTGTGTTGTTGACAAAGCGGAGCAGCAAAGTGGTGAAACTTACTTTGTGCTTCCCCTCGAGGTTTCGATGATAGCGTTGTCAAAATCCACCGGATCGTCACTCTGGGAAGTGAAAACAGCCATATGATACCCGTCAAATAACCCTGTAACAGACCCAAGAACTCCAACACTAGGCTCAGCCATATTTGCACTCCTCGTTATGACTTGATCGTCAACTATGATACTATATAATCCATAGTTTGGTTTTAGGCCCCCATAGAATGTTATCCCAGTACCTAATAAGACTTAGGAAGTACTCAAGAATAAGACATTCACAGAGACTCGCCATGGAAAGAAATTGACACATTTGCTCCCTTCTGACTGACTTCACGGAAGGTCCCAGCCGAGTAAAACGACTAGAACAAGGATGAGAGATTGTTACTCAATATACAAAGCTAGATGCTTACATTTCCGGACAGTTCTTTCCAAGAACCATTGTATGTTACCAAAGGAGAGCGGTCTTCAACTACGCATGTTCGCGTCCGTCGATTATCGAAAGAATGAATGCTCAATCGCAAACACTTACTAGTTAAAAATGCCATCAAGGCATGAACAAACTTCCTCCAGGGAAAATGAAGGAGAGACGGGAAAACTGAATGTTGCTACTCCAGGCAGGCAGTAAGAAGAAGGGAGGTTTGCCTGACAAGAACATCAGCGGGAAACAGCTTTCATTCCTTAGCAAAATTTGATGAGGGATCAGTGGCGCATTGAGGCTCTGGCCGCGCAATGTGGATGAGATTGATGTGTAGAATGCTGGTGCAAGTCTGAGCCCGTTCTCAATTGAAGGTCCGTTGAGGTCTGACGGGAATATACAATACCGTGACCATACCCAATCCCTCATCCATGTCTCCAGAACGTACAAAGACTTCCCGACAGCACTCGAAAGATCTCGTCCCAGTTGGTCCCAGGAATCTATCAAAGGTTTCCTCGCCCAACGAGAAAGCCGCCAGTGCACAAAGGCCAACAACAGAACGTGCCCTTATCCTCAGAAACGGAAAGTATGGGGCTCGCGGCACAGGTGAACTGGTGTCACTGAGCAAGAAGTTGACTGGAAGAGAGAAGCTGGATCTTTTAGCAGGTACGGCATGATTGGCTTCCTTCTCATTTGCTCAGACTACTGTATTCAGTCTCCTGAATAGAGGATCTTATCAAACACGCTCTCTTGGCACCTTTCCACCTCGACCACTGTATAAACATTGCCAGCGCCCAATTTGATGGTATAACATTCATACTACAACATATTAATAGATATATTGACTCCTTATCTCCAACATTCAGTATATCTTGATGAAATCACCAATCTCAAGGATCCAGAATTATTTTATGATATCATCCAAGCAGAACTCGAAGCCCAGAGTCCCTCTGACTTGAAAATACAATCCTCCCCTTGGGACGCATCTCACGTAGCGTCCATTGTTGGTACTAAGTGAGTCCTTAGTTACAACCAAGGTATAGCCCACCAACTGTTTGAAGGATACACAACACGTATTTGCTGGCTTCGGGATGGAAGGTTGTTCTTCATATGCTTATGGAACTTGCCAGCAATGGCTTAGTAGATGATAATGTGAAATCGAAACTGAAGAACGATCATCAATTCAAGCTTCGTTTTCTAACCCTGTATGACATCGTTGGAGAGTTGGTTTCTATTAACCAAAACAGGTTCTCTGTGCTAACTAAAGCGACTGGTACGGCTGAATCATACTCCAATCAACTCATATATCTTTATGGACGTTATCTTTCCAGCTCATTACTCTCGCTACTTCAAGAAGGTCGAAAATGTTGATCCAAGTGCACCCGACATTGTATTTGACTTGACTGAATTGCGTGAAGCATGCACGTCGTTCCTTGATTCAATTGTTATCGAGCTCTGCTTCCCTCGTGCACCGTATCCGGAGTATATTTTGTTCTCCATCCTGAGCGATGCTGTCGAGGAAGCACCATGGGAGGCGAGACGGTTTCCCCAAGAGGTTTGGGATGTGGTGGGCGATTTTAGGGTAAGGCAAATGAAGAGCCTCCGTCGATTATAAATAACACGATAAACAGACTTCAGTGGAACTGCATGCATTATTGGAAGCACCACTGCTTGCAATGAATGATGTTTCCTGGAGGGAACATTCGCGTGAAAAACCTGAGATATACGAAGATTGGGTTGACGCTCAACTCCACTCCCATATGGCATCCAACCTCAGTGGTAAATATCAAGATGTGGTATATCCATTGGACAAAACGAAAGAACAAACAATCCTCGACGAAATGTGGCAGCGCATCAATAATGTCTGTGCATCTATACTCATCCTATGAATCAATCTAATCATTCAAAATAGAACTATAAATCTGTATCTGGAAAGAATATGGACAACTTGTGGAGATTGTCGGATGAATTTAACGTTTCTCCTCAGTGGAGTGGCTTCCACAAGTCAGATTCAGCAGACGAAGCCGTAGGCAGACGATCTAAAGCAGCAAATATGAGGCTTACGTTATTTGATGATATCTCTGACGATAGCCATGGCTCAATGCCTTCCTTGCAAACAGTGTCCGGGTCTTCTGAAGAATCAGAGTTCTACGAGTCTGACAGCGACCTTGAGCTTGAAGAGTCTAGTGACCAAGATTCCTACAATACTGATGAGGAAGAAGAGTTGAGAACTATGTTGCGCGAAGCCATGGATTACGCGCATGCCACCGGTTTTCTCAATCCTGCTCATGGGGATCCTGAAAGCAAGCCACCACCCCAAGACGAGGGTAGGGCAGGAAATCCGTTTTTGAGTTTGCTAGGGTCTTTACGAGGTCAGTAACGGCTGTCACCTGTAAAACTCATGCTGCTATATTTTCTAGGACGCATGTTCTCCTCCAACCCAAAGTTGAAAACAGCCGACAGAGATGAGCCAAGGGAATTACCATTGACCATTGATGGTAAGCTGACAGTGAGCCTTGATTCAAGGTAGACTCAATAAGTGTTATAGGTACCCAAGGTACTTCAAAGATCATTTGTTGAAGTGTGCAACCAAGTGATAACCTTTAATACAGTGGAGGTAATTGAAAAATCAGTGCCTGGACCAACCAAGGAAGATGAAATCAAATCCGAGCCAATGTCAAGGAAAAAGAAGAAGAAGAAGAAGAAGACGACGAAGGCAATAAAGCCTCTGCCACAGTATGAAGCTGTCTCAGTTCCTCAGTCGGTACCAGACTCTGAGTTACTGCATGACGATTCCAAGTCTTCACTTAAACAACCATCGCCTCCTCCCAAGTCTCCCAGAACCTCTGTAGGAGTGACTTCTGAAGTGAAACACCCACACCCATTTACGATACCTCTACCTTTTGGAGAACCAGCTACTGCTCAGTCAGGCCATGCATATATGAAATCCCAAGACGTCAAGAAAGAGAAGATTAAAACAAGAGGGATTCAAGCAATCTTATTTTCTCGTGACACTAAACAAGGGAAGATGTCACTGGAAAAACCAGATAAAGTAACTGAAGAGGATCAAAAAGATGCAAGACGAAGTTGGTTTTCACAGCTTAGCAAGAGAGCACTTAATTGGATGCACCAACTCCTGAGAACGTCAGAAGATGAGAAGCAAGGCCAAGCGTCTATGAAATGGGATCATTTCGTACAGGTGGGTCTTTTACCATTATCTGAACAATTTGAAAGGCTTACTTCTATAGCTTATGACTGGTATGGGGTTTACCTATGAGCCCAAGACTGCCGGGTCCAGTGTAAGATTTGACCCACCAGACAAGCGGGATAAGGTTTGTTGGCGTTTCTGTTGCAGAATGAGGTATCATAATAACCACTATGTTCCAGTCAATCACAATACACAGACGTAAGTACAAATTCCAATCTCACTAAACAACTTCAGTGATACATCATGAAACAGCTCATCCAGATTCTACAATTGGAAGAAAAGGGCTAATGAAGATATCCAGACGTCTGAAGAAGTATTACGGCTGGAATGCAGAAGAGTTGATGGCGCAGACGTCGAAGTAGGGTCCGATACGAGGTATTTACTGTATGAGAACATCTTGCTGTTTTATAAGGAGCACACTACCCCTTCTGCTGAGAATAACAGAATAATTTACTATAAAGGTTGAAAAGGAACTAAACCTTTGATTGCCCACAAAGATGCCAATGATTCAAGCTGCATAATGATTTAGCAGATTTTCTGAAGTCAATAAATATGAATGACCAGTTTAACGAAGCCCTCTTCGTGCACCACAATACCAACAAGTTGCTCCAGTGTTTGAGGAGAAATCTCATATAGTTGTGTAATTTCTTGTACGCGTGAAAGGAGTTCAATGTCTATTCGAGTACCAGAGGAATTTGATGCGTTGTCGGAGTATTTCTCACCAGAGATAGGAACCTCAGACTCCATATTGACCGGATTTTGTGAGGAAATTGTTGGGGGATGTGCATCGAGCAGTTTTATCGGAGTTTGCTGAGGTAGCGACTCGGATACAACTTGCATCCTAGAGGTTGTCCTTCCTTGGTAAGGTTGCAAGGGCCTTGATTGGGCGCCGCTTGTAGAAAGGTCCATTGGCGATGAGGCAAAGTGGGAGTGTTCTCGTGCTTGTGATAGTGCACCAAGATAGGGAGAGGGTACTTTGTCATGCTTTTGTCTATCAGTGCATCCAGCTATATCAAGTTGGTCGAGTGTATGCGTTGCAGGGACAAATTTATCACATGAAGACGTCGCATATGAAGGAGGAAGTGGCTGAGAATGGGCAAGGCCTCTATTCATTTGTGTAGGGTTGTTAATGGTGCCCAAGTTCGAATTAGTAGTGGCAGTGCCATTAGCTTTGCAGGGGCAGACGATGCAGATTGAGTTAATGAACTCCAAGGCCACGGAAGCTGAGGTGAACGTGACTTGGAATCGCCTATAAGTCTATATGACATATATCATGTTTCGGTAAATCAGGTAGCGGTTCCAGGGGAGAATCGTACAGAGGTAGTATTGAATGACTCCCTTAGATGAAGGTAACGAAATCCAACCAAGTTATCACGATATACAGCCTTGATTGGCAAACCTTGAATTGACTTCTGTTGTGCGTCCGCAAATATGGATGACAACGAAAGCAGATCTATATCTTCCTATACTTGGCTTGATTACCGTGCAATTAGCTGAAAAATATAGTAAGACTTGCGAATATTACATCTGATTGATTGTCATTGTCATTCATGCTCCACAAGACTCGCAAGCGAACACTTTGCAGCTTAGAACTGTCACTCTTTTTTACATCAAGAGCAAGGCGTATCATAGGATTGGTAAAGTGCTGCCAGTCAGTATGTTGCTGAGAACTGTTGGGGTATGATCTAGAATATTTAGTAAGCAGATACATCGCAGTTGCCGTCGTCGAGAGTGCCATTTAGAAGAGTCAGAGTGTTCGAGTTAGTGGTCAAACAGTACCAGGAATTGAAGTATTTAAATATTCATTATTTGGCAATAACATTACACTTAAACAAACCCGGGTCGTATTCCCATGTCAGAATAAGCGCACAGTCAAGAAATACAGCTCATAACCTCGAGCGACACTCGCGGCTTACTCGGGCTGGTACTTGTATCCAACTCCTCACCATGAACCCCGGAAAGCTCGCTCATCGCGCCTCAAGGGCTGTCATGAAGTCCCATAGATTCCGAATATCCAAGTCCAGTTTACCAATACGACTCCGACCAGTCAGTTCATTTCTATCTCATAAATCATACATACGGCCTTCTCATTTTGCACGAGGCATTAGTGGTTCTTGATCTTTACATGTATCATCATGACTATACTCGCATTACTTGGATTCACGAACTTTGCACGAGCACTTCCAATCAATGACAAGATTCTGCACTTCTTGTGCTTTGCCTTCGCCACTGGAGTCTTCTACTTTATTATTGACGTGGAAGAGTGAGCTGATCAATAACGTATGTCAATCGGTGACATAGGGTTGACTATGTGACTTAGGGAAGCACGTCGAGTGTGGTTTTGGCGTCATCTCGCGACTACGGTCACTACGGTCATCTGCTTCTTTTGTGGTGGGATCTTAAGTGAAGTAGTACAGTCATTCTTGCCTGTAAGCATTACTCCTGGTTACCTCATATACACTTACTTATCACGATAGCCACAGTACAAGGAATTTGACATCGGTGACGTTATAGTCAGGCACTCAATCCACTAAAGTATTCTTTGCTAATGGTTTTTCAGGCCAACCTCCTCGGTTCATTGATTGGAATTCTTGTTGCGGTTCAGATAGACCGTTACTACCGCTACAGAAAAGAGGTACTTCCACAGTTGTTGAACTGGCCACTCTAATCACCTCTTTTCTACAAGATTTCTCGTTTGTATCGACCTCTTGATACGGGCAACCTCTCCGATATGGAGGATGATGAAGATTCCACCCAGTTGTTGCCAATACACAATAATTCTGTGATAAGCGGTCCTAAATGGAACCACAAATCAAGACGGCTTGCAGATATCTGGGATGAGCGGGAGGAATTATTTGGCATTGGGCCAGATAGTGATTCAGAAGATAATGACGCAACCGGTTCTCGTATCGAGCATGCGTCTGTCCCCGCCAGTGATAGAAGGCAGATACCTAAAATCACCGTAACAGATGCTTGATATGTATCTTTGTTATAATAAAGTAGAATGTATAAGTAGTCACCCAGGTTCATTATCTATTGCCCAGTTCTTTCTCCACAGATTGTAACGCGGATTCTAATTCACGAATTTCTTGTGAAGCAATCGAGATCGCTTGCATTTTGTTTTGCGCTAGTTGTTGGACTCCGGTGCACCCTTGCTCAGCAATGACAGTAACTTTGCTTGTCACAATAGTTTCCACATTGGACTGGCAGTCATTAGTCAACGATCAATGCATAGTACGGTTTTCACCAACCTTCAAATCTCTCTCGAGTCCTTGACAGATCCGCATCCAGTCTTCCCACCATCTTTTCTTTGCTCTCTCCCATTTACCAACCGCCCATCTTACACTGATGAGGGAACCAAAAGCTGCGAAACCTATCGCCGTTCCAGGCTCTACCCCGAGATTCAATGTCGATGTGAGGGAAGAAAGCAATGCACTCCCAGTGACAATCGAAGTATCAAGTGCTGTATTTGATAGCCAACCGAACCAGCCAAGCCAGCCAAAACTAGCACTAGCTAGAATCCCAGTACTCATCCCTAGTGCAGCGCGCTGTCCCCCAACATGAAGTTGCATGGTAGGATAAGCAATAAGCTGCGATTTACGTCGATAAAGAGGTTCAGCGAGCATCGTTGGCGATAACTCATAAGACAGTGAGTCACGTCTCTGCTGCAAGGCATTGTTTAAGATGGCTGAATTGAACAGGTCCTTGGCCTGATAGTGTTGAAGTATGGAAAATGTTTGTGTTGTAAACTTATCCTGTAGAGAGACTAGACGTCCCGCATGCATGATTAGCTAGAAACAGTTTAGTAGGTGTTGATTGAACAAAGAAAACGTATAACCTTCTTTTCCAGTTCTGGACACCATGTTTGGTTGACAGCGGCAATGACTGAACAACTAACTTCATCCACGCGCCATAACAAACGCCATAATGTGAATTTGACCATGAAAGATTTCATGTTCTTCTCTGCTATCCTCAATGCTTCTGCGATCTCGTCTGCTCTATTTTCAAGTTTCAAGGCAGCGGAATGTATTGGTTCTAGGTGTGAGCGTATAATGGGTGGCCAAATACTACCCCATTTATTATGTTCTGGACGGGGCCCCCCGAAGACCTCACCACAAACTCGAAGTCGTGTTTCTTGTATCTCAGAACTAAATGCTCGAACATTGGCCATTATTTCATCTAATTCAGCTTGAGCACTATTCAGAGTGTCGCTGCAGGCAGACAAAGCACCACGAATTTGAGCAAGAATAGTTCGAGTTTGCAATGAGTCGGAAAGTGGGTCGTGCCTTGGGTCTAATGCAGTCCGCAAGATATCAGTAATAGACGAAATTTGTGATCCAATGAATTCATCTTGATAACGCTGAATAGCCGTAAACAAGGTGGGTGCAGCACGGAGATTACCAATGGCATTGATGGCTCTCAATGGGTCCAGGAAGAGAATTCGATTTTGGCATGATTGTAGAGATGCCGGTTGTGTCATGTCAGGAGTAACTGCCGAAACTAACGCAACGATAGAGTTGACAGGAAGTCGGGAACGGAACAGATTGGGGATTGGGGTGGTGACGGGATTACAAACGATGACAGGAAAATCAGCCTTGAACAATGCCAGGGCGTATTGCTCTTCTAGTGATGGCTCTATATAATCCTTTTTCTTTGAAGGGGTCAGTTCTGTGACTTGAAGAGGCACAGAAAACTGCTGTAAAAAGGTCGAGGGAATTTGTATGAAGCCATATCCTGTTGATACATTCTGTGAGTGGCTGTAAGTGGTTATACTCTTAGAACT
Organism: Amanita thiersii Skay4041; assembly: GCA_002554575.1. NCBI lineage: Eukaryota > Fungi > Basidiomycota > Agaricomycetes > Agaricales > Amanitaceae > Amanita > Amanita thiersii. Next base: position 583,248 of record KZ301972.1, read on the forward strand.
TGAACATTTTTCATTGAAGGAAAAAAGGTAACCCACGATATAGTCAACACGCCTTCTGCGGCATGATTTTTGTAACGATCGTGAAGTAGTTGGTTAACAACTTCATCTGAAGTAAACGGTTCAGAAAGCAGGGCGGTGACAAGCTCTTCGGAGTAACACGAGCTGTCTGTTCCATAGACTATCGACCAGAGAGTTAGGATAATGTGTTGAGTGTCTCAACAGGATACATTATTGGAAATGAAACGAACCAACAAGGCGAGCGACTCGGGGTTTGGGTGACTGGTAGTCGTCATAGGCGGTAGCCAAGACGTCATCCCAGAATTCGACCGACTCCAAGAAGGAAACATGGGATGTTTTAGGGCGCAGGATATGGGGAATGAGATTTTTAGTTTTATAGAGGAGGGTAAGGATATGATGCCTAGAGGAGCTGTCCTGAGTAGAATAAGGGGATGAAAAGCATTGAGAAGCTACTCTGGAACGACGCAGGCGAAACTTGCTCGAGAAGGAAGACCTAAGATGAACGGGAAGTGCAGCAAAAGAGCTGCAACTGGCGCGACAAACTTTCTGACATGTTGGCATTGACATTTGTTTGTGTTAGGAATGGATGGACGAAGCACGGGAGAATAGGGTGGCACTGTGTGAAGTAAAGGCAATGCAAGCAAACTGTAGTAACTCTTATGGATGGACTGTCAGTTATCCTTGATAGAAAAATGATATAAAATAGGTGGTTACAGTGAACTGTTCAAGTTTTACTGTCATTGTAGATCACTGCTTGCAAGTCATGTCATCAGCATTTGTGCCATGTCTTTTATAGGGTCTTATCTGTCTTTCATAAGAGCCATAAGACTATATAGACCCAAAGACCAAAGACATTCCCTCTTTTCAAAGACCAGGCCATTTGCTTATAAGAGTACATATTTACTTTTTACTTTTTAAAGACACATCAAGACATTAAATATTAGGATAAAAGTGGGCTAAAAGACAGACATAATCATTGGGTCACTCAGGCTGGCAGTCACTTCAAACCACTTGTATTGTTATGCCCTCCAACCTTCAGCGCTCCTCTTTTATGCAGCCCCTATTTTTGACACTTCAACACTTACTTGTTTACCTTTATTTATCATTTTTGCGAATACTCATCTTTACTGCCTCTATGGACAGTGTTTCACCTGTATGAAGAAAGGTATAACTCACACCAGAGGATGGAATACAGCGTCGTGGTTAGGACTTGTGCTACCAATACAGTTTAACTACCAAATATGGAGAGTGTGACATCACATGTCACAAACTGCGAACTGTAGCACTACTATTGTACTTCCAACAC